>CM024619.1:17452241-17614741 GCA_014182575.1 Eucalyptus decipiens
ATGCTTTGAAACGTACATTTGAAAGAGAAGAGTCCGAGTAACATTTAAGAGGTGCCTATTTTTCCTTTTGGCTACTCTATTTTGTTGAGGGTATCAACACAGAAGACTCATGAACAATACCCGAGTTTGGAAAAAATGATCAAGATATTGATTGAAATATTCCTCCCCATTATCAAACTTAAGTCTCCTAATTGACATCCCAAATTGATTGACTATTATTTTATGAAAGTTTTGAGAGATAGATTGAACATTAGATTTGTCTTTCATAACATATATCCATGTAGTTCGAGTACAATCATCAATAAAAGAGAAACCACTTAACTCTTGTAAAATTAGCAATTCTAGACGAACTCACACATCGTATGGATAAGAGAGAATGGTGTTGAAACCCTACCATTATTATTGAAAGGAAATGAAACACGATGATGTTTTGCAAGTTCACAAACTTCAAAATGAAGATTTTCAACAACGTCTTTAAAAATGGAAGGAAACATAGTCTTAAAAAGACTAAACGATGGATGTCCTAATCGAAAATGGTGAAGCCAAATCTGAGATAAGTGGATAAGTTTACAAGAGTTGTAAGAGGTATTATATCCCACAAGAGACCAATCACTTCTACTCAAATCCTCAAGATAGTAGAGCCCATTCCATTCCTTAACAAATCCAATCGTCCCTGTTTTCAGGTCCTGCAAAATACAATGATCGCAGAGAAAAGCACCTTACAATTCAGATTTTTGTAAGTTGATGAATGGAAAGGAGATTGGTGGATAGCTTAGTAACATACAGGACATTGTCAAGTTTAAGTGAGGGATTTATAATTATAGTTCCTTAGCCAGCTATAGTAATAGGAGATCCATCTACTATGGTAATACTCCCATTTCCTAGTGATGGTTTATAAGTTTCGAATTTAGTGGAATCATGTGTCATATGGTTGGTTGCTCCTGAATCAAGAACCCATGCAATAGGGTACTGAAAAGCTGTTGAGTTGTCGGAAATTAGACACGCACTTGACTGGATTAATGAACACATATCAGAAGACTTAGATAAGGAGTCAAGGAGAGCCATGATTTTACCAACTTCTTCTCTATTAAATATCTCCTTACATTGGGCTCCACAACCATGACATAATAGAGGAATCTTTTTCGTCCCATGTTTGAAGCTTGGGATCACCTTGTCCTAGACCAATGCCTTCTAGATGACTAAGCTTTCATTTTCCTTTAAGAAAAGTCCTCACAATATGTGCCCACTAAAGCTAATTTTCTCATCCAATCGATACTCCTTCATGTTAGGAAAATCTCCAATCGATGAGTTAGATTGATTCTGAGCAGAGGACCCAGTTTGGTCGGAGAAAGCCTTCCCTGAATCTTCCATTCCAACAACTTTAAAGACAGATTATAGGAGGAGACTAAGAAAGGATCAAGAAACAAGGGTGTTTGTCGCACAATTGAAGGCCGGCAATAAGGCTGATTAAGTCGGCAATAAGGCCGAAACAAAATAGCAATAATAAGGCTAAAAAAGGCTGCAAATGAAGCAACAAAGAAATACATATTAGAAACTAGGTCTTATACCATATAGAAAGGAATTTGTATTTTCTTATTATCATCGAGTGATTAAGCAAAGGTGTATATATGTACACACACACACACACACACAAAAGAATAGAGGACCTAAATTAGATGAGAAAAGAAGTGATAGAGGATCTAATCTGTTAGTAACTGAATTTGATAAATAGCAAAAATCAGATCACATAATAAAATCAAATCAAATCAAATAATACTTCACATAATATCCCAAATGATTTGGGAGATTATAGGAGATTTTCCAACATGATCCTTCCATTTATGTTGATAATCCTCTATTTTGTCGTGGATCCTCATTTAAAGAAATGCCTCGGGTGCAAAGGCCCTCAAGCACCAAAAGAAGATTCCTATGAAGAAGGTAAGCTTGAAAAGGTGAAGTTTTACGTAGTCATAATGCTCGGGTTTGCGACCGGGTTTTGGGGAGTTATTGGAGTACGAGAAGAATTGGAGACGTGTCTACTTGACTATGTGGATCATAAAACAGACATGGTCTATCTAATTGTTGTAGTGAAGGCATTCCAAGTTGAGGAGAATGAGAAGAGCATACAAGTCATTCTCCACATCAATCAGTTGATCCTTCATTGATCTCGTGAAGTTCTTTCTTTCTTGTTAAGGTAGAATCATCTCTAAAGGTGGCTTTTTCTCCTTATGAGCAAAAGTGAGCCAATATATTGCTTTCTTAAGTTTTCAAACTTGTCCAGGAGCAATTAGTCAATAAACGGAATGGTAAGTGCAAATCATGTCATTTTGTAAATTTTTGTGTTTGCTCAGCTCTTTAGCAGCGCGCTTCTTGCTATTATACTTGTGATGCTTCCTTCTCAAATCATGTAAAGATATATTAGCAATTCCATTTCATCCACTTATGCTACTAATTGCATGTTGCGGCTTATATAACATTAGGACATGAAATTGTTAAAGGCCTAGTGCCCACCAATGTTTAATGGATTCCTTTACCGAGTTAAGTTTCCTTTCTTGATTTTAAGACATCAAAAAATAAAGGGAAAAAAACATGCATGTAAACAAAATCGAGAATGAAGTACTCATGAAAAGAGTGGAAACAAATCATACGGTGAGATTACCCCTACAAATTGAATCACTCCGATAATGCAAGAGCTATTAAACAAGTGAATCACTCAACTCTATTAACTAGACAAATGGAAGGTTGAAAATGGAGGTAATTCTCTTTTCTTTTCGTTTTTTTGTCTTTTTTTCTTTACTATATAATCTTATTGTTTGAGACATATCCAAGGTCTAATCACAAGAAAATTGAAATTCTATCTTCAAATTCCATTGGTTGAAAAAGCGTGACCCAATAACTTGCTTGTCATGTAAGTAAGACACCACCATTGTCATGAATTACCATTTGGTTTTATTTATAAGGGAGAATCAAACTCAAGAAAAGTTAGGCCCACCTCTCTTATAGACGAATCTCAATCAACAAATATAGTGGTGTTGAATTTGGTCTCAAATAGGGATAATATTAGTGTATATAGTAGTATGGATGATGTGGACATCGAGCCATATCGAGGCGAGGTGGGACCCATTGTCTATTCCTCCTGCCTTCGATCACTCGGCGAGCCAAGCAATTTAGGCAAATTTGTTCGGCCACGTTTGTGATCTTCGGTCTGAGATGACCTTGATCAAATCTTGAAGAATCTTGGAAATCTTGGTGTAATTTGATTATCTCGGTCATCAAATATTTGACCAAATATATTATATAGATATATATATATATATATATATATATATATATATATATATTTTCTTGTTTAGGAATATTCCTAGAATATGATGCATTATATCTCTAGGGTTGGTTTTAGGATTTGTGTGGCGGCTAAGAAAACCTGCTATATAAGACTTGCTGAATTTCTTTGGGGACGGATATATTTTATTTTTGAAGAAAGTTGAGATCCTCTTTCTTTTGTTCTTTTGAGGACTTGACCTAATCAAGGTTCCCTGTGACAATCGATTCGACTTATCGAGCGAAATAAATAATTCTTTCTCTTGTGGCATCTATAACGTTGGTTGATTGACACTCGTTAGTAAACAGGTGACGTTCATACCGAGGTTGCTAATCACAAGTTTGATTGGAGGTCGAGTTTTGCAATTCACACCATCTAGGCCTTCGAGAACGATCCTTCCGCAATGATTCACATCAGTTGATATCGCAGCTTGTTTCTACAAGGTCTATTTATCTTTAATTTTCTGTTTATATTTAGCAATTTGAAATTTATTGAGCTAGGGTTTCGGTTCTAGCCAATTTAGGGATCCGATTAATTTTGCTCTTCCATATGTAGTTGTTTCTTTGTTAGTTTTAATTTTTTTCAAAGCATCTAAATTGTATCTCGGTTCGCCAAAAAAAAAAAGAAAAAAGAAAAGAAAGTTCATCAAAAAAAAAGAAGAAGAGAAAGAAAACGCACAAAAAAAAAGTGCTAAAAAAATACAAATTCGGCAAAAAAAAATTAAATAACAAAAAAAAATCAAAAAGGCAACTCGTTTGTTAGTAGACCGAAGTGAAACAAAAATCGGTAATGGTTTTGTGTTTCAATTGGAATTTTGAAAGTTGTACTTGTTGGTTTGAAATTATTACTTCTTTTCTAAAACAAAATCAATAGTGATCTAATCTTGTTTGATTAGTTTATCGATTGTAGTGAGGGGGTTGAGATAGGTCTTGAGTCCGATAAAAGGCTTGTGAAAAAGAGAATACGAAAGGAAAATGGCAAGAGTGTGTAAGCTTAATTGAAGGTGGAAAAAGCTAAACTTGAGTTCAACACAAGGGGAGTCACAAACACCTTGAGAGAAACACGTGAAGGAGCGATTGGTGAGGATTTTTGTTATCAACGTTTACTTGCAAGTCTAAAATATGTCGCGAAGAAAGCGTGAATCAAAAAGAGATTGACTCAATACGAAGGGATGAAGCGCTCGTGGAAAGCATCCAGCAATTGGAGGCCGTAGTGGAGGAGCTTAGTGGCCGAATGATGGGGAATGGTGACCGAGAGCTACCTCGGGGAAGGCCGCAACATCAGCGAGACACCTCTAAACACGCCCATAAGGCAGCAGCATTATGATGATGATGAGGCCGACATGGAGGATGATCGAGATGCTCGATTTGGAAGGTGGAATGAGCTCGAGGTACATAGACATCGAGAAGAAAATGAACTTGGTAATATCAATATGAAGATTCCTTCTTTCCAAGGGAAAAATGATCCTAATGCGTATCTAGAATGGGAGAAACGCATGGAAATGGTATTATTGCCAAATCTATATTCTGAACTCAAAAAAGGTAAAAATTGCAGTTATTGAATTTGCGGTTATGCTATAAATTTGTGGGATCAGCTTGTGACTAGTAGAAGGCGCGATGGTGAAAGACCGATAGAGACATGGGATGAGATTAAAGCGGTGATGAGGAGGCGTTTTGTACCAAGTCATTACCACCAAGATTTGTTTCAAAAGTTGCAAAATCTCACACAAGGCAATACGAGCATGGAAGAGTATCACAAGGAGATGGAGATTGCCATGATCCGTGCTAATGTGGTGGAGGATCGTGAGACCACAATGTAAATAATTTTGAGTGCTTTGAGCCGAGACATAGTAAAGGGTGGTGAAGCTGCAACACTATCTTGTATTAGAGGAATTGGTGGACAAAGCCATCAAAGTTGAGCGGCAATTGAAGTTGGACCGAAATCACAAGAGTGGAGGAGGTTCAAATCAAAATTGTGATCAATTGGAAGAGAGATGAGAAGTCAAATTGGAGATGAAACAACACCAAAATCGAAAAACCTCAAAGGAGAAGGAAAGGGATGGTAAAGTTGGAATGAATCTGGCTTCAGGTAAACCTAAAAACTCTAATACTAGAACTCGTGAAATTAAATGTCTTAAGTGTTTGGGCATGGGTCATATGGCGAATCAATGTCCTAATAGGAGGGGGTGATGATAATGATTGGACATGGTGTTATTGAGTTCGAAAGTGAAAGGGAAGAAGAGGATGATGAGATGCCACCATTGGAGGATTGTAGTGATGGAGAAGTGACTATAAAAGGAGACTTATTGGTGGTTAGCGTTCTCACGAGTGTGCAAGTAAAGGATGAGGAGCATCACCAACAAAGACATAACTTGTTTCATATAAGATGTGTGGTGAATGGTAAGATCTATAGTATGATAATTGATTGAGGTAGTTGTGCAAATGTGGTAAGTTGTACTATGGTGGATAAATTGGATTCGAAAGCGACAAAGCACCTAACCCTTATAGACTTCAATGGTTAAATGATAGTGGTGAGGTAAAAGTATCGAAGCAAGTTTGAATTCCATTTGAGATAAGGAGATACAAGGACGAGGTAGAGTGTGATGTTGTACCCATGCAGGGTCATATCTTACTTGGAAGACCATGGCAATATGATCTGAAGGTACATCATGATGGGTATACAATCTGCTATTCATTTGTGATGAATCAAAAGACTTATACCTTGGTACCAATGACACCTAGTGAGGTTTATCAAGACAAGTTAAAGTTACAATGAGAAGCCGAGAGAGAGAGAGAAATGAGAACCCAGGGCTTATGCAGACGCAAGGAAAAGGCGAGGCCGAGAGAAATCCCAGGTAAAAACCAAGGGAAAAGAAGAGAGGAATAAAAAAAAGGCAAAATAATTTTTATGCAAAATCGAAAGAGGTAGGAGAGCTTAATGATCGACCGATGCTTGTAATTTTTGTACAAGGAGGTTTCGTTTTTCTACTAACGATCTTGATGTGCAAGTTTGCCTAGTCCTATTGTATCTTTATTGCAGGAATTTGAAGATGTCTTTCCTGATGAACTTCATGGAGGGAGGTCACCCGATTCGAGGCATAAAACATCAAATTGACTTGATTCCCGGTGCACCATTACCTAACCGACCCGCATATCGAAGCAATTTCGAGGAGACAAAGGTCAACTTCTCGGCCACAAGTTAGCGAACTATTGGAGCGAGGGTATGTGAGAGAGAGTCTTAGCCCGTACGTTGTCCCTATTTTGTTGGTGTCAAAAGGATGGAACTTGGCAAATGTGTGTCGATTGCCAAGCAATTAATAACATTACGGTAAAGCATCGACATCATATTCCTAGGTTAGATGACATGTTGGATGAGTTGCATGGTTCTTGCATTTTCACTAAGATCAATTTGAAAAGTGGCTATCATCAAATTAGGATGAAAGAATGTGATGAATGGAAAACTACATTTAAGACCAAGTATGGGTTATATGAGTAGTTAGTCATGCCATTTGATTAACTAATGCACCAAGCACGTTTATGCGACTTATGAATCATGTTTGCGTGCTTTTATTGACCATTTGTGGTTGTCTATTTTGATGATATCTGATATACAGCTGAAGCCCTGATGACCATATTGAGCGTATGCGAGTTGTCTTGCAGGTTTTAAGGGCCGAGCAATTATACGCTAATATAAAGAAGTGCTCTTTTTTTGTTACCAACAAATTAGTATTTCCATGATTTGTTGCTAGTGCTGATGGTATACGGTTGATGAAGAAAAGATCAAAACAATCTGTGAATGGCCAACGCCCTAAGATCGTGGGAGAGGTGCGGTGAAGCCATGGATTGGCAAGTTTTTATCAATGATTTGTGAGAAATTTCAGCACCATTGCCGCACCTTTAATTGAGGTTATCAAGAAGCACGTGGGTTTCTACGAGGAGAGAAGAATTAATCTCGCTAAAAGATAAGTTAACTAATGCTCATTTGTTATCTTTTGCCGAATTTCAGTGCTACTTTTGAGATATAGTGCGATGCTTTTGGTACAGAATTAGAGCCATGTTGATGCAAGGAGGGCGTCCCCATAGCTTATTTCAACGAAAAATTGAGTAGAGCAACATTGAATTATCTTACCTATAAAGTGAGCTTTGGAGACTTGGCAACATTATTTATGACCAAAGAAGTTTGTGATCCATACCAACCATGAGACCTGAAGTACTTGAAAGGGCAACAAAAGTTGAATAAAAGACATGCTAAATGATGGAGTTCATAAAGATTTTTCCATATGTGATCAAGTACAAGAAAGGTAAGGAGAATGTGGTAGCCGATGCACTTTTATAAGCAAAGTGTTTAGGTTTTGAGCATATCAATGACTTATATATTGATGATGATGACTTTGGAGAGTATTTGAAGCATGTGAACATACTGCATTTGATAAATTCTATAGGCATGAAGGTTATCTTTTCCGTGGAAAACAAATTATGTTTGCCTCAAGTGTTCTTTATGTGAATTGTTGGTGCGAGAAGCATAGTGGTGGTTTAATGGGGCATTTTGGCATTAATAAGACTTATGAAGTGCTACATGAACATTTTTATTGGCCACATATGAAGAGAGATGTCACACGCCAGAGAGATGCATTGCTTGTAAGCAATCGAAATCTACAACTAAAAACCGCATGGCTTGTATACACCATTACCTATTCCAACGCATCCTTGACTGATATTTCTATGGATTTTGTGTTAGGATTGCCTAGGTCTAAGAGTGGTGAGATTCTATTTATGTGGTTGTTGATCGGTTTTCAAATATGGCTCATTTTATACCTTGTCATAAAACTAATGATGCATCTCATGTTGCTTATTTGTTCTTTAGGGAGGTTGTACGTTTGTAGACATGCCTAGATCGACTGTTTCAGATCAAGATTCTAAATTTCTAACTACTTTTGGAAAACATTGTGGAAAAATTAGGAACACGGTTGTTATTTTCTACTACTTGTCATCTAAACCGATGGTCAAACCGAGATAGTTAATAGAACTTTTAGGGGTATTGTTGGGCAAGGCATATTATTAAAAAGACATAAAATCTTGGGAAGATTGTTTGCCACGTGTTGAATTCATATATATAGGAGCATGCATTATGCTACTAAATTTACACCATTTGAGGTTGTCTATGGTTTTAATTCGTTAACTTCGTAGATCTAACCCATTTACCTCGTTGATGAGCGTGTGGATTTAGATGGAGCAAAGAAAGCTAAATTTGTCAAGGTGTTACATGAGAAGACGTGCAAATATTGAGCGCAAGACTGAGCAATATGCAAGGCAAGCCAACAAAGGGCGCAAGGAAGTGGTATTTGTACTCCGGCGGTTAGCTGGGTTCATTGGCAAAAGAGATTTCCCCGCAATACATTCTAAGGCTATTACCAGGGGGTACTGACCATTCATGGTTTTGGAAAGAGTTAAACAATAATGCTTCAAGCTTGATCTTCCAAGTAAGTATGACATTAGTGCCACATTTAATGTTTCTTTTGACATTTTTCGGGATGCCGTTGTTGATTTGAGGGCAAATCCTTTGCATGAGGGAACATGCTGACATCGAGCCACATCGAGAGGAAGTGCTTGACCTATCACATATTCCTACTAACCCGATCACTTCTACACGGCCAAGCAATTTAGGCAAGTTGTTGGCAATGTGATTCAGATCTTCATAAGGGAGATGACTTTGGATTAAATCTTGAAGAATCTTGGAAAACTTGGAAAATTGATTATCTTGTCACCAAACATTTGACCAAGTCAGTATATAGAAAAAAAAATATATATATATATATATATATATATATATTTTTTTTTTCTTTCTTGTTTAGGAATATTCTAGAATATTATGCGTTATACTCTAGGTTAGTTTTAGGGTTTGTGTGGCGGCTAGAAGGCATATGTAAGACAAATTGAATTTCTTTGGTGATGGATATATTTTATTTTTCAGAAAAAAGTTGAGAGATTCTCTTTTACTGTTCTTTTGAGGACTTGACTAATCAAGGTTCCCTTGCGATGGTCGATTCGACTTTATTTGGAAATGAGATAGCGACTCCTTGCTCGTGGCCGTCTATAATGTTAGTTGGTTGACACGCATTCGTCAACAAAGTCACATTCATACCGAGGTCACAATCGCTGCGTTTGATTTGGAGGCTTTGTTAGTTTGTAATTTGCACCATCTAAGCCTCATAGAACGATCCTTCCGCAACGATTCACATCAATGAGTTTCGAATATTTTTCACATATCTGCTGATTAATTTTATCCTGTGAACTTGTTATATGGTATAACTTTAGACCAAAGTAACGACTTCTTTGATGATTGCAAACTAAATAATTCATATTCGTTATAATACTCAAACCGATGGTTATTGTCATGAATGTAACTTCTTTGAACTCATGAACAACACATCATCACTAACAAGTCCCTAATCATGACGCATGATTGAACAGTACCTTCTTATATTTTGCCCTGATTTAATTTTTGTGTCTCTCCGCTCTATACTTTCTATTCAAGAGCCTAAGTTAGCTCTTTTCTTTTCATTTGATCTTAGCCTTGACAGTCACACATTACCACACAGTGGCTCGAAATCTTTCCGAAATTCAAATACAGAGATCAATGTTGCCGGAGTGAGGTATGCGGTGTCTGCGGTGTTGTACACACCATTTTGGTGGTAATGTGTTTTAGGTCACTCACAAAGTTCAAATACCATCATGCGACATGACTCGTAAGGTTGATTGTAACTGAAACAAGGGATTGTGCAACCACACTATCAACTCAAGGAATATTGTTGAGACGATTAGCATCAAATCCGCAAGTGAACATTAACTACAAGTGAATATTTCCTCACTACCAACCGTAACAAATAGAAAAATTTAGATGAACTATTTACTTTCCTAACAAATGAAATAGCTAATTATCATGTGATGAGTTAGTAGCTGGTACTCAATTTAACCAAAGAAACAACAATATGTTTTCTAAATTTGAACATCTACCTATTAATTATTAGAGTCACGACATAAGTTATATAGGAATTCTTGAACCTAAGAGTTAAGAATAGCAAAAAGTTCTTCATTACCTGCATTAGAATAAACCACTTTAAAATAATGAAAGAGGTTATATTTGTCGATAAGTGCAAAAATTGAGCCACATTTATGCTCATGCTCAAAGATCTTAATTGATTTCATTATTCAAAATTAATGATTGGTATAAGGGAAACCATAAATATTTACCTAGTGATGGCAATTTTTATTTTTTAACCTTTTAGAGAGATGCAAGATTGAATAAAAAGCGAGAATGAACAAGAGTCTATTAAATAATGGTGAGTATTTCAGCATTCCGTATGTGCTCCACTTTGGAACCCCGGAGCCGACCGTGAACCGCATTCTTCAATTTCAGGGAATCCGAACCTCCCTACATCTCTTCGAACCTTTCAGAACCTATATTGTTATAGATTCTAGGTCGATTCCAAGGTCTATCCAAGTTTATTTTTATTATTAATTGAACGATTATGCATGGAGTGATCATATTTAATAACTACCACTTCATCGCTACAATTTACTGGTCATAACTTATATTTAGACATATAAAAAATATGAAATATTAACAAAATAAAAATCTTAATCATAAAATGGAAGCTTTGACTAGTGATTCCAGATTATATATTCATCATCGAACGCCATAGAATATCGCAAGATTATGCAAAGACATCGACAAAGAAAAACACGCAAAAACTTATTCCAAAGCTTATAGATTACGTGTTCAAGTTATAGGTCCCATCAACCAGAACTCAGAATCTACCAAGAAAGTTTATCAATATTTGGAACTTGGAACTTTATCTGTTACCTTTGAACATAAACCGGACAAATTCTCACTAGTCCGGCTTCTCAGGATCCGTTCTACCCTGAACCATGCTCACCCATATTGCTATACACATGACATGAGTTGTCTAATATAGGATTTTTCATTTGGAGGATTTTTTGATATTTCATGATTTTCCAGTTAGAAGTTCCATATTTTGAGTTTGTTCTTTTTTCTTTTGGGGAGAAACAAAAATTATTTTTGGTTTTAGGTTGAGACGTACGCCAGTTTGTCCTGGATCGATGCTGTATGCTCATTTTTTAGTTATTATCTTCAGCAGCTGGCCTAGGAGTATTTTAAACTTCCTCCAAGCATATGTTGCTAAATATTTGCAGTTTGGACAATCCAACGAGAACTGCCCAACATAAAATTGTCAAAGGGAGGGTGTTAATATATCCCATTACTTGTCTATGATGTTTCAATACAAACCTCGTGATCTACGTAATCTGTGTCAACCTATCAAATTAAACTAATGGATTTTTTTAAAATTAATAATCTTAAACAAGTTATTGTTAATTATATTTATTTTTTTAATCCCAACGATTGAATCTTAGATGGAAAAAGATGCGGTGATGTAAATATAATGTGTCCTTAAAATCTAAAAATTTTAAGTACTAATTAGGGAAAATTGTCAAAAATAATCCTAAACCTATTGTATGGTGGCCAATTAAGTCCTAAACTTTTCATTTTTGCTAATTTAGTCCTAAACTTTAGACAATCTGCTAATGTAGTTCTTCTAGCTAGAATCATTGATGTTGACACCAACAATCCTACATGACATGGTTGACTGATGCAAATTTGAACAGTCACATCAGCGATTTCCGCCTAAAATTGGCCGTAATGACTACATTAGCAAATTGTCAAAAGGTTTAGAATTAAATTGACAAATTATTTCGACAAAAAATATTGACAAATCATCAAAGTTTACAACTAAATTGACAAAATTGAAAAGTTTATAACTGAATTGACCACCATACAATCGGCTTAGGACTTTTTTAAACAATTAACTCATAGTAATAAGGATAGTTGCTCAAAACCCCCTTGAATTTTGGTATTCATGTGCAACAGCCCGCAAATTTTAAAAAGTTACATATTACCATTATGAACTTTGGCTAAGGAAAATTACCGATTTTTGTTTGAATTTCTAGTTTTGTCTCTATAGCCCTTAAATGTTACCCAAATATAGCCGTATTCTTTTATTATTATTATTATTTTAACCATAATAATATCTACTACATGGTTAATGAATTTTTCTTTGGTAAAATAAGAAAGCATAAAGGTTGCATGGTTGATTAAGTTAATTAACCTTAGTGATTGTTATTTTAGTAAAAAAAACGAGTTAATTTATTTTCAGTTTACACTTAACGATTATGTAGATGAAAATTTTAGCAACTGTAGCAAAAAATCCAATCTTCAAGGAAGTAATTTGCAGCTTCTAAAATTTCGAGGGCTACCGTGCAACAATGCTAGAGTTAAGGGAGGGGGGTAATATATGAGTTTTCAAAGTTTGAGATTGTTGTGCAAGAATATCGAAGTTAAGGAGATTTGAGCAATTAACCCCAGTAATTATTGTAAGGATAAGAGTGCCTTTGGAGCACCTTCAAGTAACACTTGACAGCTATGCAGATGAAAAATTGGCTGACTATAACAAAAAAATCAAATTCCATAGGACTAATTTCCAACTTTTCATAATTCTAAGGCTATTATGCAATGTTGCCAAAGCTCATGGGCGTAATATGAGTGCTTCCAAAGTGCAGGGGAATTCAAAATTCACGAGGTTTGAGCAATTAACCCCAGCAGGATTCAGTCGAAGAGTACCCCTGCGGCACTTGTTCAAGAACCAAATCAAAATAATATATGCTCAAACCCCCTCCTTGAATTTTAACACGGTTGTGCAACATCTCCCGATCTTTGAAAAGGTACAGATAACATCCTTGAACTTTGACATGTTGCCCAATAGCTCGCAATATTTGAAAGGTTATAAATTACCTTCAGACTTTATTTTTGTGGCAATAACATATAAAATTTACTAATTCTTTTAACCAAAATAACATCTATTAAGTTTTCTTAAATTCATCAATTATGCATTACCCCCTAGTAAAGGTTGTTTCAGTAAAGAAGGGGAAAAGAAAAAGGATTGATCCCATTTTCAAGTAACAACAAACGGCTATGCAAACGAAAACGAAAAATCAATTTTTGGATGATCTTTATATTTTCAAAGTTCTAGATTCTAAAATCCAGGAAAAAAATCTGTATCTTTTTGAAATCCGGGGGAAATGCATAATGATGCCAAAATTTACGGGCGTTTTGATAAGTTATACCTAAAAAGGTGCTGCAACAATTACATGTAATCAATTCTTTCTAAGAATCGAATCATCTCTTATCAAGTACATTAAATAAGGACTTGGTAGGCAACCGTACACTGTAGAAGGTTATAGACGAGCACGTCCGAGTGACGCAATAGGAGAATGGAATGGAACACAGTTCAGTACTCCATGATTTCTACTGCGAGTTATGATAAGTTTATCGAAATCCAATCAACTCTAAACTTATTATACAAATACAAATTTAATTCTAAACTTTTTAATTATGTCAATTTAGTCTTAAACTTTTATGCAAAATTACAATATTAGTCTTTTGGCCAATTTTCTCAAAAAATCGTTGACATGGAAGTCAGTTGTCATCGACCATCCTACCTACGTGGCGCATCACAAAAATTAATCGGAAGGATTGTGTTGGCTCTTCAAATAAAAGCATAGAACAAAATTGATAAAAGTAGAAAATTTAGGATCGAATTACGGCCGTTCAATAAATTTAAGACTGATTGGGCATTTTCCCACGAATCCATCCATCCACTGGTCAGAAATTTTTCAGTCCTCCAGTGTTTTCTAACATTATTCAATCCTCCACTTCATTGTGCGGGTTATCACAGTAGCTTTCAAGGTCCCCCACTATTGGGATGGTGCTCTCTACACGGTACCCACACTCACCTCCACCGAATGAGTGCAATTTGGATGGTCGCCCTTCACTCTTGGTGACTTGGGCTCTTGATTGTCCGGTTGACTTGTCCCATTTATAGAAATCGGCATCAGTGTCCTTCCATCCAACACATGTGTACACCGCGGTTCCGTTCAATACTCGAGGTTATGTCCGTGTTGAAGTAGCCTCTTGGGTTGGTGTTACGTCTCGATCGACTTCGTCTTGACCCGTCTCGATTGGCTTGGCTTGATACGCTTTCGCTCCCTTCGCTTTTCACTCGGGTTTTGGACAAGATTAGTAAATGTGCCGGTGGTCGTTTTTCACATTACCATAATACTTTCTTGATATCGAGAGTCGTCATGGACAATGTACCGTAACAATTTTGTTCACGTAACTAGTATCAAATCCTTTGGGGCATGAGCATTTGTTTCCTGACCTCATCTTTTGAATCGAACTGTGGTGGAAAACTTCGTTTCCTAGTTAAGATTATATACAAGATATTCCTTGCCAAGATAATTTTCGAAGGCCGATACACAGGGAAGCAGCCGTTAACACCTCAGAAATTTGCCTCCATATTTGCAAAAAAAATTCATAAATTGCCCTAGGATTGACTGAACGACATCGACCAGAGTTTGGCCTGTGAAAAACAAGGCACGAAACACCTTTTAAACATACAAAAAAAAAAGGGGTCATAATCATCACAAGGAGTCTTTTCACACCCATATTGCCACGCATCTGATTTATGCATGTCGCATTCATTCGCACGTATCATATTTGTGATTCACGCCTCAGTTGCATGTCATGTTCATTCATTGCATATTCGATCACTGTGTCACCTCGCATTACGCTTCTCTAGTCATGTTCGATTACTGATTGCTTCGACTTCAATTTTTATCACGTAATATCCGATATCTCATTTCATATCATAAATTATGCACAGCGTATTTCAAAATACTTATTCACATGCGATGGGTCAGCCGTTACACAAGATGATTTGATATTTCTACCTCATCGCAAGTTGATTAAAATTCGATTTGTCAAATTGTTTTTAAATGAATCATTGACAATGCATAATAATGCAAGCTAAGGCTTGATCGAGGAATTGTGGTATGAAAAAGGGTGCTGTGGGATGTTAATTTATCTGATATGCAATCAAACATTCGGATCTAAGGCTCTGGTCTATAGATAGACCAATCATGTTGCACATAGGCATCCTAGGTTAAACAAATCGATCAGTAGCGACTTCTCTTTGCTTTTCAATTTCATGTATTTGGTTTCGTAGCCAATTCAAGCCTATGATTTGGAAAGATCCTACGAACCGAGGCACTAGTAGCTAGCGACCTGATTGGAACCTTTCAACGTTTTACACTCACGCATGGGATTCTTCCTTTGTTTCCGTAACTCGCATGCACCTAAAATTTTCTTGGCTCACCCCTGACGTTTGTCCTCGAATTTAATTGCTATTGTCTGATTCAATTCAGTACAATTATATTTTGCCTTGACTAGGACCAGCCTAAAGATAAGGCCTTCCTCGCTTTCCCTGATTTCCTTTTCCTACGTTTAGCGATACCACGTGGTTTAAAATGCCATGACACTGCACAAGAAAAGTCTTACATGAGAACGTTTGGGCAAGGTACGTTTTGGCCTTTCGTATCGGCGTATTCAGGTCAGGGCAAGGTACGTCTTTGTCGGGCTGTGGCTCATGTGAATGCATGGCTTGATTAGATGAAGGAGTTGTCGGTAACAAGCACGAGCCATTATTCGAAGGCGAATGCCGCACGAGGTAAATTACAAATTACAGAATAAGAAATAACAATCATAAATTGAATGTGAAGGGATTTTTTTTTTTTTTTTTTTGTGACGATTGTTAAATATGCCATTAATAATAAATGGTGGGCACATTATCACCGACAATTACGCCTTTGTCAATTAGAACTTCTAATTGCCGTGATGGTCTTCGATTCGACAACCACTAGAGTCATTCTTCATGTCTGACAGTAGTACATCGTGACATTCAAAGGTCATGCTGGGTACTCTTTTTTTCACACGTTAGAAAGATTCGATCCCATTCAGATCGTGTTATGTTATTTTGTATGAATTCAATTTATGTTGACTTCTTCTTTCTTTCGTTTTTTTCCTCTTGGTAAGATTGTTCACTTTCTTTAACCAATTCCCATCATCCACCGTTGCTAAAAACTTTAAATGTCAAAAATTCAGAGACATTGAACCTTGAGCATATAGTTAAAACCTATTAGATAATTAAGAAATCATGGGATTGCATGTCGGCCCTTAGGAATCTTCCCATCTGTCGGCAATGCCAACTTTAAGCTGACAGAATTCACATAAAGAGAATTCAACAGGTTGGCTTAGCCTTGAATCTATCATTTATCATGCCACCAACCGCAATTTCTGGCCCTCGTGCTTTGTTTCCTGTTATATTATACACTTGCGTGACAAACGCATGGAGACACACGCATTCTAAGAAAAATTAGTGAAAATACTCAACACGCCTAACAAAATATTCTCCATAGATCGAGTCTTGAACGCAAACGCTTTACTTCATGTCCACCCTTTCTCATCACGGCGTGTCCATATCCCTAATTACTTTATTTATTAGAAAATTAATTGATGGGAGGAAAGTTTGGGAACATATGTGTGTTTTATCTCAGCGTATCATTATAAAAATCCACTCGTGGAACCACAATCAGATTAGGGTTTAAGAAGATAAGGCAAGGCTGGATTCTTAGGCAAGGTTTTGGACCTACTTTACTAGGTCCATGCGATCATCAAGCTAAAACAATCATGCCATGAGTCGTGACATGTCCCATTTCATGTAATTGTCCAGCTCACATCATTGATATCATTTTCAGATGTGTGATGCATGATTAAGAGCCCACAATTTCAGCCAAGGGATCAAACTCAGGGATTTGTCAGGTTGATCACGACTTGTTAGGGTAACTTGATAAGGACGAAACACCAAATTATCCCTTGAGAAGCGTCACCAAGGGTTCGAGTCACGACAAAGATTATTTCCTTCGAGTCATTCCCTTGCATCCCAGCAATCATCTTGTCGGGGTGAGAAGGAGGTATGTTGTGATTTGGCGGGAGTTTTAAGTTAAATGCATTCAGATAGACAAAGATGGTAAAAGGTAAAAGGCCGATAGATAGTTAACCTGAATGATCAACTACTTTTGCCGATCATGTCTCCTCAATTTTCTTTTCTCTCGCGAAAGAAAAGTAAAACAATAGTATCTCCTGAAATTTGATATGGTATAAAGTACACGAAAGTTTTGAGTTACGCCTTGTTTGCCTACTTCTGATTTCTATTTTAAGAAAAAATGTTTGAGCTATGAAAAGTTATAATAAAAAAGGGGAATTAATGCCATGAGAAATCCTAAAGTAGTACACTTATGATCAATTTACCCCAAACTAATTTTTTTATTACCAAAAATCCCAAATCAGTATACCCGTAATAAATTTACTAATATAAATATTTTGATCCCAAAAATTAAACTGGTACAGTTATAACAAATTTACTTGCTATTAGTTTCTATTAAAGTAGATTAATACTACAAAAATCGCAAACCAAGTACAACCTTAATAAATAGAAGGTAAAATCCCAACCGATACACCCGTTGGTTGGTTATCACATGTCATTTAACTCAATAATTTGATAATCATTTGATGAAAACTAACAGATGATAAATTTGTCATAGATCAAAAAAATTAATTTTTAGTAAATTTATTACATGTGTATCGTTTAAAGTTTTTCAATGTATTAACTTGTAAAAAAATATACAATTCTATATGTCAATAGTTGAATATCTTAAAAGGTCTTAAGAGCTTTAGTTTAAATGAAAATTAAAATAAAGGTTTTACAAAACTTGTAAAAAGTAAAAAACAAAAAGTAAAGGTCACTGTAAAAACCATATTACTCATCCATCTTATAATATAAAACTAATTTTCGTAATGCTGACTTTGAGTACCATTCCGAAGTAACGAGTGAGGGGAAGAAGATCCCGTATATATCTAAGTACATCAGATCTCGAGGTAATAGTTGGGATTCTTCCGCCTAATATGTCAAAAATTCACTTTGTTGCCACTATAGCAATCAATCTATGGGAATTTGACGGACAAAATCACATACTAATTAAATCAATCTATTTAAACACGTGAGGATCATGCGGTTGACGCTAGTTGACGAAACTATGCTGTCTGACAGAGTGGGGATGGCGCTCGGATATTTCTAGCCAAAATGAAAATGGCTGTCCCCGCACTCCATGTCCATCCCCCCCCTCTCTTCTCTCTCTCTCTCTCTCTCTCTCTAAACCCACCCAGAAGAAGATAATGGAAGTGTGAAAGTGCGTTTCCACACGCGCAGCACCACCATCATCATCATCATCATCGCGGAGTGAGTGTCCTTCTTGGTTTTCAACTCCTGCATGATATTTGTGAAATGGGGTTGTGACAATTCATCCACGCCCTTATGTTCAGCATCTCTTGGAAGCAGCAGCCATTATATATACGCTCAAGAGAAAGAAGAAGAAGGAGAAGAAGAAGAAGAGAGTCGGGACGATGCCGTGTGTGTACATCTCCACCAACGTGTGCCTCGACGGGCTTGACCTCGACCCTATCTTCGCCGATGCCACTAAAGCCGTCGCCGCCCTCATTGGCAGACCGGAGAACGTAATTTCTCTCTCTCTCTCTCTCTCTCTTTCTGGTCATTATCAGTGAATGACCATTCTATGGTTCATTTGTTTTATAAGTGCAACGCTGTTTTTTCGGGGCGGATCAGTTCAATTAGTATAGTTCATAGATTGAAGGAAGTTCCAATTTGGGAATATTAGATCTTATTTGTCGCCCATTGTCTCATCTAGCTGAACACACAGCAATACCCCCACGAAAGACAAGTTTCTTTTAAAAAGAAAGTGTTTTTAATGGAGAGTACTTGGAGTAAGGAAAATGAAGACTAACTTGAGCTTTGTAAGATTATAATGAGTTCCATTTAATGGATAAGGTTGCTTTAATTTCATTTATTTTTGTTTCATTTATTTATTTCAAGTTGTTTGGAAAATGTTATTTATTAGAATTAGGATTTTAGCTGTCGACGACTTTTATTAATACTGGCTCTGCAAACTCTTTCTATTTTTCGACCAAAAAAAAAAAAAAAAAACTCTTTCTATTTAGTTTCTAAATCATTGCACTCGATTTCTTCCCTGTTTCTCTCTGAATTCTTCTGTCTAAATCTCCTTCCTTTGCTTACCATCTATTTCCCTTCCCTTTATGCAATTCTAAACTAATCTCTCCATACTGCGTCCTGCATATTTTTTTTTTTTTGGTCGAAAGTACGTTTATTTCTAGCCATGCAACCTCCAGCCCAACAAATTCGCGCATACAAAAGATCTGAGGATAGGACAGAGAGTGCCAAACTTAAAGGACACTTCCAGGGTTTCACTGCGGGAAATATCGATGTATTAGATCCGCAAGGAACACAAAAATTCTGAAAACTGGAACTTGCGAAATCGACCTGGTCTAGTTGAATGCAATGAGATCTTAATATTTTCAAACATATTGGAAACTTGCACCATGCGTAGGGCCCAAGAGTGCGAAATCTTTATTTCCCTTTCGACCGCCTAACTGTAATCTGCAAATGAAGTAATCCCGGTCCACATGTACTGATTTCTCTAGCTCCAAGGAATGTAAACTTTCCTTGAGTTCAAAGTAAAGTTAATTCTCAGTGACAGATATGTTGGAAAAAAACCCTCAAAAACAGAAGTAAATCACGTTTGGATGGCTTTTCTTGGACACAGTTTGTGATGGTGATCCTGAAGGGGTCCTTGGCAATCTCATTTGGGGGCAACAAAGAGCCAGCTGCTTACACAGAGATCGTGGCGATGGGAGGCATCAACACACCAGTGAAGAGGAAGCTGATCGCCACATTGGGCGACATCCTCCACAAGAGGCTCTCGATTCCGCCCGCCCGGTTCTTCCTCAAGGTCTTCGACACCACCGCGCACGCCATCCCCAAATTGTAACCTTCATAAGTACGGTTTGTACTGATTAATGCTCAAGGCATTGATTTCTTTCCTATTTCCTATGTTGTATGGTGCGTGCGTTGCTCGAAATGGAGCTAATCAATGGGGTTTTCGACTGGTTTGGGAGGTGCTGCAAAGCGGCTTAGCTTGTGATTTTCTCTGTGTGTCCTATGTAACTAGCTTTTTCACTGCGAAAAGTGGAAATCGATGGGGAAAAAAGAACGAGCAAGATTCATTCTAGAAAGCAAAGGTTCCGAAAGGAGGTGGAGAGAATCATGTGAGGCATGTATCAAGACAACCAAGAAAGTAACACGCAAGAGATAAGTCAGTCAAGCAAGTGGCAATGATGCTCGGTGGGGAAGACAAGATGTCTTGGTCTTGTGAATAACCCCCAATAAAAAATCTCATTGTTGTTTGCGATTTTCAGACTTTGTTTATTTCGTGAAAAATAAATAATTTTAAAAATATTTTATAATAATAATCACTTACAAAAATGAACAAATGAAAAGTATTTTTATTATTCATGAAAATATTTAAATATAAATTGTTGTCGATAATGTAATAAATTTTCATTAGTTAATTATTTTAAGCGATATAGGCGATCAAATTTAAGAAAATATTTCTCCAAATCATTCAATTTCTACAAAACAAATGAAGACGGTGGTTCTTATGAAGGAAGATACCAAATCTCGTCCTAGATTTTTACTCATTCATCACTTTGCATTAGCTACTTTTAACATTGCATATGTGCATATTCCATTGTAATATGTTTAATCGGATCGACTAAAGTACCTTTCTTGGGAAAAGAGAGTGAAATGAAAATACTAACCTCAAAACCACGAAACCCCCAACATCCTAGCCCTAATCTGAATGTGTCCACCACACCCCATTCTCTTTCTAGGCGTAAACGACAGCCTCAATCGAGGTCACAGACGACATCGCTTCTTACCCTAAGGTAAACCCCTCAAATGGGTGGGTTGGGTCGGGTCGACCCATATTTGACCCATTTAACATGTTTTGACCCATATTTATGTAATGTAAATTAAGTAACTCGTAGCTAACCCGACCCGTACCTAATCCATACCTGACTCGACATGTATTGCTATAACCTATTAATATTCTAGGAAAACCCACTTCTACTATATGCTAATTGGATTAAAACTTCAAATTAAATCAAAAATAGTAAATAAATTTTAAAAAAGTTTTTAAAAAAAACCTATAAATTGAAATATTTAAAAAAAAAAAATAGACTATACACATGCTTCTCTTATTTGAAGTGAACATACCATTGAATAATTAAAAACTGTAACATAAAATTTTTTTAACTAAACTTAAAAAAGCTAATTTTTATGATTTTTTATTTTTTATTTTTTAAAAAAAGTGTTGTTAAAACATTTTTATGCAATACAAAATTTTTAACAATTTTTATGCAATACAAAATTTTTAACAATTTTATGCAATACAAATTTAATGGAAAATTTTTATAATTCTTTTAAAAAAAATTTAAAAAATCGAATTTTTAAATTTTTTAAATATAATTTTTAATTATTTTTATTTTTTAAAATATAATTTTTATTTTTTAATAATTATTTTTTATTTTTCTCTTTTCTCTTTTCTTTTTTTCTTCTTCTTCAACCTGGCCACGATGACAATTGGTGACCGGCCACAGGCGAGCTCGCCGGCATCGGGCGAGGCTCGATCTCGCCGATCCAATGAGGTTAAGGCCCGCCCAAAGCCGAGAGCTCGAGTCGACCCATTCAGCGAGGCTCGAGCCTCGCCGCCTGTTAGCGACCTCAAGTTCACATGCCGGTGAGCTTGAGCCTCACCTGGCCTATCGCCGCCTAGCAACCAGCTAAAGAAGGAAGAAAAAAAGAAAAGAAAATTGAAATATGAAAAATAATTATAATTTCGATTTTTTTATTTAAAAAACATTTTTATAAAGTTAAAGAGTGAATGCCAGTTCAAAGTGGGTTTCCTAATAACCCATTCAAACCCTTTTTTTTTTTTTTTTGTACTTTACTTTCTCATACACATTTCTAATCCATATTTAATTTTCACTTGATCCATATATAACTCATTTAACTAAAAATGGGTCATAATATGGGTTTATGACCCATTTTGCCAGCTCTACCCTAAGGTGATCATGGCTTGCAACGATCTCACCAAGTAACCCATGGTCTTGCAACCTCAGAGATGAGGATGCAAAGGCCATGGTAACCTTTGTTTTGAGGTCATCTTGAGTAGAAAGAGAGATGCAGACAGGGGTATTGGATAAGTGAGGTGATGAGTGGCTTGGACGCCATAGCAGCAAGTAGCCGCATTGGTAGTGAGATGCAATTACAACTTGTTTTACCGAGAACAGTATCAAATAAAATACCTTTCACTGAAGGTTGGCTCTTCAATTTTTTGTGTGTATTGAATTTTGTATCGGTTCAGAAAGGAAAGAAAAGACTCTAATGGCAGCAATTACGGGTGAAGGGAACAATAAATTCAAGAAATCTTAAAAGACGAAAATGAATAAAGTGTAACCGCAACGCGAATAGAAAAAAATTACTTACAAGAACAGGTTTACATTGTTTTCATTGAGTATTTTCCATCCTTTTGCAACAATTTGTCGTTGACTATATATAGCCAGACTGAGTAGATAGCCATCGTTATAATTATATTTCAATTTAAATTATTCCTAGGACATTCAAAATGTTTTCTGATAACCTTATCGCGTTATCCACAAGGTGGTTGAAGCCCGGTAGCAACGAGTGCCTCAATAACTCGTTTATCCCTTATTCAGTTACTGCTCGAATTTGGAGTTGATGTCGAACCGTTGGTAACTGCAATTGTTGTTATCTACAAATTCCCTCCAAATCTACAGGTCACTGTCCAATGGAGCTTGGTGGGCCTTATCGGTTGGTCACAGCCCACAGAGGTCACTTTTTGGTGTCAACAAATGCCCTCTTTTGAACCCACGCTGTTGATATGCATAGCAATCATTAGTCTCTTTGGGTTCCCGCAAAACATTGACTCGACCTTTGATCTCCTAGTTGATTCTAAACCAACGTCTTCTAGGGTTTCGTGATCCTCAACTCTATGGCCTCCCCGGATAGTTTTTCTCTTCTCAAGCTAGAATGTAGTCTGGTCTGCTTCGTCTCTTAACCCTATTGTCCTTCATAAGTATTGCTGAGAATAGTTCCAAAATTGGATTTTTACCATCACAAAGCTTGATTTCTGCGACCTTTCTTTCCTTTGGCTTCCTTGGCTCTTCTCTAGGTCCTACCATGTCTCCTTCTAACGATCCTTTAGCCTTTTTGGCTCCACTGGACCAACTTCAACAACCAAAGAGTAAAGACAACTCCCTCTTGTCACTGTTGAGTTGTCTCAAATCGTCCTTGGTACCTGTTTCCTTGGGCCTCGCAGTGTTAACAAGATTGTTCTATGGTTTGAGTTTTGTGAATTGGGATTCGTTGGTAGCAGATGTAGTGAAAGAGATGGAGAACTTCTCAGGGAAGAACAGTCTGGCTTAAGCCATAGATATGGCTACCAGTCTGTTTTTAAGTCCTGAGGTTGGTTTTTTTAGGAGCTCCTCTTTTTCCTTTAGCTTTCTCGGATGATTGTTTCTAGTTTTCCTTCTTCTTATTTGAGATTACTCTAAAAGTCATGCGAAATCAATTTAGTTGCGAATTTTTTCTTTTGGTCAATAAAAGTACTTTCATTCATTCATATAGTGATATTACTAGGAAACAACAAACAAGTTTCTGAACACAAAATATTCCAAAGGATTGTAGTTAAAGAGACCCAATTTGAAGGAAAAGTGTTGAGGCAATAGGCTTTAGAAACCCAATCAATTTAGTCGCCAATTTAAGTGTACTAAAGCATTGTCTAATTCTAAACCATCTAATTCTTGGGTAACCTTTTTTGAGTTTTGGGTTGCATTAGAAGTTGGAATTAGGGCGAGAATTCAAGTTTTGGTAGGCTTGGACAAGGCCCATTGATTATGAAGCCCGTCTGTCTTGATTGGGCCCAAATTACTTGTTTAGCTTGAAAATCTGATATAACTTTCATGGGCAACTAAATTCCGATACCCATCTAGCATGATTCTATCCATTGATCACCTCTTATATTTCCATTCATTTCCTTTTGGCACAGCGCATGGGTCTCTTGTACTAGTGAACAATAAAGCACAGGTAAGATAACAATTCAGACCTTTCTCCGAATAGAAATGATGGTGTAAGAGATGGGCATGGCATATGATGTCGAAAGCAAACATCTATTCCTTTCCTTTCTAATTTCCTCTTCCAATTTCAACTTTGTAGCATGAAATCGTGCACAAATAACATCACTAATTGAAATCTGACCCAGCCACGTGGAGTCAAATTAAGATATGGGTCAAGAGATGCTAATTAGGCTGTGGATTGGATCGCCAAGGCTCACAAAATTAGTCCCTTTCCACTCAACTAGCTTGCTAAGCCTCCTATTTCCTATGGTTAATTTTGTCTTGATCTCGAAAACTCTTGTAATCCATCTTTCCCACAATAATGGAAGTTGTCTTTCCTAACCAAACAAATAATAATAATAGTAAGGTATTTCATGAACTTAAAATTTATTTATCTAAAATGAATTTTCTTGACATAGATTTTAAAGTTTTTTATTTTTCAACATTTTCTCTAATTTTTAATATAAATATTATTTAGATTTCCTCTGTGATCGACTGCAGATTAAACACCAATTTATATCCAAATTTAAGGATGAGAGCTAGTGGTCATCATCAATTTCTACTTTTTCATTTGAAAGATTTTCCTCTCTCATTGCAGATTCATACTTTCTATTCACGTGTCAAATTAGTAACTAAGGTCTCTTGTTGGCCAATTCTCAACCCAACCACCAAGCCTATGTTCCTCTCTAACCGCCTAGTCGAAACACCGCTCGAGTGAAGGTCCATGCTAGCCAATCTACTTATCCACACAAAAGAGAAGACTCAAAAATAATAATAATAATAATAATAATAATAATAATAATAATAATAATAATAATGATACGACGTGATATAACTAGAGGTGTCAACAGTTCGGTTCGATTTGATTTTTTAAAAATCGAACCGAATCAAACCATTAAAACAAACTTCCGAATCAAACCGAATATAAACCGAATCGAAATTTCTATTATAATTTATGTAAATTTATGTTGAGTTATGCGGCATAACTCAAAATAAATTCACAAAAATAATAAATACGATTTTTTAATCAAGAAAGAGGAACGTATATATATATATATAAATATAAAATATATGTGTAATATATATTATATAATCTGGCGGACCGGCGCCGGCGGTGTCCACTTCGGAATCTCTCTTTCGCTCTCTCCGGATCGATCCGCCATGGACGACCTCCCTCTCCAGAAGATCGCGATCTCCGGCCCCACCCTCTCCTCCCTCCTCCAGCGTCTCCTCCTCCCCGGCCGACGCCGACGGCCTCCTCTTCGGCCACGTCCTCCCCCTCGCCCCCTCCTCCCTCTCCGACGACCCCTCCTCCACCTCCTCCTCCGCCTCCGCCGCCGCCGACTCCGGCTTCGGCTCCGGCTCCTCCTCCGCCGGCGCCCTCGTCGCCACCGTCACGTCCTTCCTCTGCCCCGGCTGCCCGCTCTCCTTCTCCGACCCCCTCGGCCGCCTCCTCCTCCGCCACTCCCAGCACCACCGCCTCATCGGGTGGTTCTCCTCCCGCCGCCGCTCCCGCCTCCAGCCCTCCATGCGTGACTTCAACGTCGCCGTCTCCCTCGCCTCCGACCCCTCCCTCTCCTTCCCGATCGCCGCCTCTGCCTCCGCCGGCGGCGGCGGATTCTCCCCGCGCGTGTTCCTCCTCTTCTCCACCCCGCCCCTCGACTCCGCGATCCACACCCACGAGTACCGCGCCTTCCAGTTCCGCACCGCCACGGAGACCTTCGAGCCCAGGTCGGTCGACGTCGTCAACATCGGGCCCGGGTTCCGAGGGCATTACGGGAACTTCAGCCCCAACTCGTCGTTCCCGTGGCTGGCCTGCGATCTGAGGGGATCGTCGATGATGCAGGAGGACGGCAAGGAGGAGCGGCTGAGGGACATGAGGCCGGCCGCCGAGTGCCAGTACGAGATCGATTCGATCGCCCAGGGTTTCCCGGCCGCGAAATTGAGCAGGCTAGTGGGGCCGGAAGCTAGCAACTATACTGCCGGGTTGGAGGAGATGTATGACAAGATGTTGAAGAGGGTCGCCACCTTGGCCGGGCTCGTCGAGGAGAGCTCTGCTCAGGTCCTGGAGATGGTGAGCTCCTCCCCATTTCTGTATTTGGGAGCTTTTAAGAGTTCCGCATTTGTTCAGGAGGATTCGTGATGGATGATGAAGTAAATGTTTTGGTGTAAAATCATCGGGGCATTCATTTCATTAGTCCGATTTCTTTCGCTTGAGGAATGTAGGGATGCTAGTTTAGTGTGTGGTTAGAGAGGCTATTGCATGCTCCACATTGCTTTGACGGGTTTTCTCTTTCACGCTTCATTTATCATCGTCAAAGGTAGAATTTTGGGTTCTGTGGTTACTGGAGTACTCCATGTATCGTCGGGCTTCTCATGTTGATCAGTTCGAATTGATTTTGTGTCATGTGCTGACTTGTCATATTTTGTGTCACATTAGGGTTAGGAGCAACATAATTCGAAGTTGAGGGCAGAAGTTGCTGGGATCAAGAGGGTGGTCGATGGCTAGTGGTAAGTGTCGTTCTCTTGTGTATCTGATTGAGTTTTGATAGTCTAATCGGTTTCCCCTTTAAATGCGCAATGCATTGGTTCTTAAATGACCTTGCCTAAGTCATCTACTGGATCGAGATACCATCGGCTCTCATGAAGTCATCGCCCTTCTTTGGATTTAAATGAAACTTAGAAATGTGTTCATTAAGCTTTTGATTCAGTTTATGCATCTGCATACTTCCCAGGGTGTCGAAAGAGGAAGAAAAGAAAAGGAGAATATGACTGAGAGTAATGATCCTGTACTTTCCTTAAGAAGTGATAAAATTACTTTGACAGAATGCCATCTTGTAGGTCACTATAGTTAGCAAAATAAGGATGGCCATGCGCTTTTTAAACACTGGAGATTGTCAATGGAATGTGCAAAGCGATACTCAACTGCAGTAAGTTTAACATTTAGTTGCAACGTCATGAGGTGTGAATATGAAGTTCGATAAGTTATAGGTTTTTTTTTTTTTTTTTTTCAGTTGAAGATAAGTTCTAGGATTGAAGCTTTGATTTTTTGGCTTCTTAGCTTTTTTCCTTGAAATGTCACTCGACTCCTAGAGTAGTAGTGGATTCAGTTTTGGGGAGCCTATCATCTTTGAGTAATTCAGTGTGTATGAGAGCAATACTCTACGCATCTCCTTTCTTGGGCATTGGGTATTTTGGTGGAAGCAAGTATGCAATAGCATAATGTTATGCCTGCAGGTTTAGGTTTTACTGATAGTGATCACTGGTAAGGGTTGTGACCGTCTTTTCTTCTAGTGTCTCTTCATTAGGTGCACATGCTTATGCATGGTATGAGTAATAGACAGGGGTGATCAGGTCTAGGGTGGGTAGATTTAGACTTGAATTTTGTACCCGACCCTATTATAACCAGTTCTCTTTTCTTGGACCCTGTACCTGACCAGTGCAAACGGGATCCTTTTTTGGAACCACTCTGTTTTTCCGGTCTGGTTTTAAGGTCAATCCTGTATCCACTAGAACTAGAACCTGTTTTGCAACCACCCGATATCCTTTACAACTTCGAATTTTACATTGATACATGAGAACATCCCTATTTCTACACCGATTCTTGAACCGGTTTCAATGAGAACCGGTTCCCAGCCCTATTTTTTGGGTGGGCCGGTCCAGTTCCTAGGTATATCTTGTCCGGTTGCACACCCCTAGTAATAGATGTCTTTCTGTCAAGGAGGTCGGGGACCTGTTGTGATTATCGATGGATATAAAAGTATCAATAATAATTTTTTTTGTGAAAGTTGTGTCATAACTTCTCAAGTTAGTTTCCTTGTACTCTGCAGTAGAGTAGAAACCACCCCTAACGTGATGGGTCTTACTCAGTCAAAATGCAAATAGATTATCAAGTTAATTGCTGGTTTAAGGAATGGAGCTGACCAGGAATATGAGGGGATAAAAGTAATGCTGTGTGCTGGGGATGGAGATCAATGTTGACTTCTGGTTTAGGCATCTGGCGAGTGACACAGTTATGCCAATACTTCTACTTCTCTAATGAGCAGTGCTGGGTCTCATTTATTAGTTTGGCTAATTATATTGTATCGAAAACGGTTGGTGGTGCTGGCAAGTATCTATTTCGTATGTTGAAGTTGACAACCACTGGGAATTTGCAGGTTTAGCACTCCCTGCTAGTTTTTTTCTGAAGCACTGTCATATTTGCATGGCTATAATCTATGCTATGAACAACTGGCTAAATTCCTTCCTGAATCTGGGAGACAATGTATGCCTCAAATCCATGGATCTTGACCTTTTCCCCATGAAAATTTTCCTTAAAGAAACAATCCGTTTTAGTCAGCTGTAGTCAGTTTTTTTTTTTTGTTAGGTCCTATCTTATATCTATTTTACAAGCCACTGTGTGTGCTATGCGCTATGCGCAACTTGCGAAACCCTGCTCCCTCACTCACGCGTCCCAACCCCAGGCTCCCAAGAATGTGAGAAATTGAACTCCCTATCTCCCCCTTCCCAAGTAGAAAGAGTGGCCACTATGGTAAACCCTAGTGATTAGTTGTTAGTCAGTTGATGACTAGGTATTTGTACTGCTTTTTACATAATTACCATGTCTAAATGATGTGAAAAAGTTTACATGTCATCACTCAAGACATATTCCAAGTACATATTTTCATGCTTTTGCATCTTAAGTGGCATGAGGCTACACATTCTGCGATTTTCATTCATAATGACATTTTTGTGCTGTAGCATATGTTAATCCCAATATTTTTGTTCTTGGATTTCTTTTTGGACATCACAGTAGAGAGAAATGCATGATGTTGCTGATGTGTGAAAGGTGGCGGAGAAAGGTTTTGAAGACTCTGCGACCATTTAGTGGCAGAAGATGCCTGATACCTTGGTTTATATACAGGAGACTTGAAGCTCGGTGGATGATAGATGTGGAGGTGTCGCGGACTGATGCTCTATTCAATCGTTCTTTTGTAGGAGAGAAAATTCGGCAACCTCCATATCAGGAGTGCAATAGTATTTTTCTGCATTTTGCTTCGATCGACTTTTGGGTCTATTGTATCTTCTGGGAATCTCCACAAGTATGGTAAAGTGGTTGAAGATGATTTTAAACCGCGAGGGTGTCTGCAGTATTCTATCCTCCTGGGCACGTACTGTCAGAATTCCTCTTGTTCTTGTTCAGCACATTATCATGATTGGACAGAGATTCATGTTTCAGTCTTCTACCATTAATGGAGGAGAGGATTATCCGTTGAGTGAATATCACTGGTACTTCATGGTCTGAAAGGAGAAGATTGCTTATAAATTGAAAATTCCAACCTTTTAACACCATTAACTTATCCACATGGAATGTAACGTAGAAATCATCGTCACCATCTAACATGAAAATAGTTCTTTTTTCAAATTCACTTGAGACCGTTGATTCATGTGTCACATTGGTCCACTGTCTAATTCATGATATTAAAATGAACCTCATATACATCAAGACGAATTGGGTTGTGAACAAAATGAATAATGTGATTTTTTTAGGAGGATTTTTCTAATGAACTATATCTTTTCCCCAATCTTAAACCCTTTTTAATGATTATATAATGGCCCGGCATCAGAGAATCTTGAGTGACTCAGAATCAAAAGTTAACCATACAAGAATATATGGATATCATTAGAAGTCCCAACTCATGTGGTTTCTTCACTTCAGGATGATTACAAGTACATTCAATGTGTATTGCTCGAGGGCAGTCAACCATATCAAGCAAAAGATTCAATAACAGGTCAGAAAACTACGGCAAGGTTGAGTGAACTAATAAACAACTACAGAATACGAGCAGAACTCCAGATGCGCCATCCAGAGCTCTTAGTAAAAAAGAGGAAGATAAAACCGTTTGATTCGTTAATTCGGAAGCCATCAATGTGAGGTGCAGTTGGTACGCTTTGGGAGTGGTATATATAGATGAACCAGCGAGAACCGTATGGTCAAGATGCAAAGAGGGCAGGCCAGCCATTGCCATCAAAATTCAGCATCTTCCGTCTCACCACTGTTTCTGGTAGCTTAATTTCTGTTTTGGTGACGGCATTGCTCCAATTAGCTGTTAATGGGGATAAAAGACACTTGAAGAGCGAACTACTCCCGAGGGGAAGTACCATGCTTCTCGGGAACTCCATTTGGCTATGTCTCAATTCCTCTGTGGCACTTGCTATAAGCTCACCGGGAAAAGCAACATGTACAAACTCGATTTGATATCAGTCACTTCCCTGTTCTTCCTTGGACCAAATCCTTTCCCATGGTCCACCTCTTGTTCCTAATCTGGAATCGTATCACCAATTGTCAAAGAGATGCACGACTACCAAATAAATTCTGGAGTCCTAGTAGGCAGTGCTCGATGTGGTGCAAATAAATCCAATAGACTATCGCTACATAATCTTATCACAAGGACATCCCATGGAGTCACCTATCCTTTCAGTTTCACATCCAATGAATATTCTCAGATCCCTCTCGTTACTTTATTAGATGAAACCTCATTTACTAACTTCTTAATCAAAGTGCTCTAGATGTGCTCGTGTGTGCGCATGTCAGGGTTACCTCAAGGTCCAACTTCGTTGTGTAGAACTGACAAGCCATAAAGCGTAGCTTAAGTCAAAACCGGTTTACCTCCAAATGCCAGCCACTACCCGCAATGTCATGAAGAGAAACAACCCTGCCCAAACTCCAGCAAGACCAAACGTGGGAGCTGTTGCCAGTAAAAAGCAGAAGAAACCACTCCAACAAAGACCTATTTAGTGCAGCAATGGAGAAGGTCAGAAACATCGAATCTCTTTAGTTTTGAATAAATGTAGAACGAGAGCGAAGAGTCACCATGGAATAAGCAGCATATCCAAAATCTGAAACCCCATAGTAGAGCCCATCAATGACAAATGCCACAGCATTCATTGGTTGAGATCCAGCAACGAACTGCAAATTATCAGTGTGAGACATCTAGTAGCATCATGTCTACAATCTTGAAAAGTCAGCAAAAGGACAGTTTGTGACGGTTTGTATTACATGAATCTGTTTTCCTCTCTTTTGAAAGTTTTGAGAAGATGACTGGAAGTATTAAGAAGTTCGACGACATCCTCTCAAAGTATAAGGAGCGTTCTGGGGCAAAGGCTCTGAGATTGCAGGAAGTGAAAGGATGCTCTAAATGCAGACTTATCATGCATGGAACAGAAGCTATTTCTAACACTTGAATCCATGACAGCCAAGACAATGGAGCAAGCTAATGGTTTTTATCAAGGGTCACCGTTTCGAAATTTGTTAACCTGGTGAAAAAAGAAAAATCTAGAAGATGCCCAGGAGCAGATCCAGATAGCCTAAACCGAAAAAGAAATTAAAATGCTCAGTTTCTTAGAGCTTTGCACTTTGAGTTTGGTTTAGTTTAGGTATGAAATTACCTCACATGCATTTAAACATTCGCTCCAACTCCCAAACCTTTCTCAAAACATGACGAACATGTGCATTTTGGCATTTTGTTACCCAGAACCAGAAAGCAGGACGTCCAGTTAGAGACTAGGCATAGGCACTCTCTTACCAGAAGACCCGACCAAGCAATTTCCAGAACTTCAGAATCCGTGCTGAATAATCTTGAAAAGGCTCCGAACCCAACAAAAAGAATGACAGCTAGAGCAACACCAGTGGCCACACCAATCTGTTCAAAAGTTGAAATATTAAGTAAGGTGGGAAAACAGTGCTCTCTAATACCTTGGAACAATAATCAAGAAATTTTATCTTTTCACATTAGCATAACAACATGCTGAAGCAACAATATACCTGAAGAACCATGTATATCACTTCACGTGCTTGCTCATAGTCTCCTTGGGAGTAACCACGGGCAAGAAGAGCCTGTGAGAAAGTCAAGCAATTCAAAGAAAGAGAACCTCAGTATGAGGTGCACTCGTGCAGATGCTAGCTTAATGATGAAACTTCTGGAGGCACACGAAGCACCAATATTATCCTCTGTAATGTCAGAAAGTTGCAAGAGACATTGTAGTCATTTGCAAATCTATCCCAAATATGAATTGTCATGTTGATATTTGACCTGAACTGTGCGAATATAGAGTATTTCTTGCTCTACAGAGTGATTCATTAAAGGATAACCTGGTCAGGCTTTTAGGCTATTTGACGGTTTCATCATAGGGTACTCTGTAAATTGCTTAACCAAAACAGCAAACCAGTAGAAAGGCAATTCTATGAAAAGGGAGAACTCATAAAACAGTTTGTACAATGACTTTGCTCAGCTAATCTACGACAGGATATAGAACAGAAAGAGTTGACTTGGTACCTGGCCAGCAATTGCTAGAGCATCAGTAAGCAGAGATACAGTCAACCATACTTGTGTGCAGATCTGATAACCAGCCATAGGTATAGGGCCCCTCCTAGCAGCCATTGATGTTGCCAAAGTCATAGTAATGAGAACTGCTAAGGTTCTGCCAATGAGAAGGCCACCTGAAGATACAACAAGCCTCGCTTTAAAAGAAACTGACTTTCAAAACAAGTTACTCATCACGGCGTCAAATTTGACCTCCATTTTGAACCTTAGTCTTGTAATTGACTACAAAATGTAATAATAAGTGGACTTTCTGACTTTGTGCCTCACTTAAGGTTCTTTCCAGAGTAACTTGCCAGAAGGAAATTAGGACAACATAAACTTCGGGCCATTCTTGAGAAATTAAATTCTACATTTGCCATTAATTGGCTCAAATAATGTCTTCACCATATAGATGCATAAGATGATGAAGTTAGAAAATAGAACTAAAATAAAACAGGTTACCCTACTAAGAGTCACACCTGATTTCAGATACTGGATAATTTTTTTCCCATCAAAATTTGGAGAGATCAGTGATACTTCATCATTCAGCTTCCATAGCAGGACTAAAGCTATCAAATATCTGTTATATAGAAGGCAAACAAATTTAAATCCATTTAGTGGACAAAGAAGTTACAACAAATCACATTATGGAGAAATGACAATACTCTGCAAATAGTTATGATTATGTTAAATTTACCACAGTACTGACATACTCAGAAGTCACTGTTGCTGCTGCAGCACCACCAATGCCAAGATCAAAAAAATATCAAAATTGGATCCAGAAACGCATTCAGTAAGTTGCCAGCAACTGCAGTTCAACAAAAAAAATTTGTCAAAAACTATGCCAGGAAAGGAGCTATAGTATTATCATGTGGACAGAAAATTGTTTTCCTTTGTGACAATTCTCAACATCATCTGACTATGAACACAGGCATCTCTTTAAGGACAAGCATCTCAGAGTGCTTCGAAAGCCAATCGGCCAATGACCAGCAATTAGCATAAAAAATTAGCTTAGCAAACCAAGTTAGCCAATTTCAGTTTAATTCAAAGTGTAAAGCTCAGAATCCATTAAAATATAGATTAGAAATGAGCCTGTCTGTCTGCAACTGGATTCATTAGGTGGATATAATATTTTATTGATGAACCTAAGATTTAACATTTACACCACTAAGATTAAATTTGATTATCAACACTCTTATACTTATTTTACACATATGTAAGATGATTACAAATTATAAAGATTTACGCAAAGCCATCAAGACTGGTAATGAGGCATCGTCGCAACAGTATACTAGTTTTCCAGAGGCGTATGCTGGCAGTCAGAACAGACAAAAAAAGAAACAGTGGAAGTTGTCAAGTCTAAAATCAAAAACATAATAAGATAAAGAGATATTTCTTCACATCAATTAGCCATAAAAAGAAAATTGCATGTTTTAATCTTACCAAAAAATCTAGTTTTCAACAAGGAAAATTACTTTGTAAACCCTTGATGATTCTCTGAAAATAGTTACTTGTCTTTTTCTAAGTTCACCGGTTCTCATGTATCTTGACAGTGTCTTGTACCCTATAAGATATCAATTAAATTACATACTTCCACAGAGAAGATTACTCCTATTATGAGAAAGATCCAGAATATTACATTATTTAATGGTCTTCTTCATATAATTATTCACTGAGGGTGATCTTCATTCAATAATGAATCTGATTAATTATAGTTCTACACTATAATATCCTAGAAATAGATCCTGTTTCTTCATAGTGTAAAGCTAGAAGATCCTATTTCCAAGAACGAGATCCACACATTCAATGGTGAAGGATATTATAATATTCCGTCACTAATTTTCAACAGAACTCATTGCAGTACATACCTATGGCATATAGAGGTGTCTTTGTGTCCTTAAATCCACGAAAAGCACCCTGTGCAGCAAGTGCTACCACAATAGCTGGAGCACCAAAAGCTCTCAAATATAAGAACTGTTCAGCCGGTATTCTAATTGGTGAATCCTGTAGATGAGTGAACCTCAATGAACACCAAAAAGATATTACACAAATGTCACTAAGAATGTAGAGAAAAATCTATATCAGACAGTAAACGTCCCTTGAGGGTATTATTATTTATTTATTATTATTATTATTTATTTATTTTTTTGGTAACCAAGGACTCCACCATGGGCCCCTTGTGTCCAGACAGCACCGAAGGGCTGGGCCCCTATACCTCGGGGAAGACTAGCACAAGACCCCACCACCATGGCTCCCCACTTAAGACGCTAGCACTTGGAGATTCGAACTTGCGACCTCGGCGATAAGGAGCAAGCCCTGAACCATCACAAGTGCCAACCGGAATTATTATAGTTTCCCTCGAGGGTATTATTACGCAGGTGTTTCAAACAAAATGCACTAAAACCAATCCTCTCCTGTAATAACAAAACTGAGGTGCATAATTTTAAGGAGTAACATTTCCATGTTATGCCCTATGAGTAAATGACATTCCTTGGTGGAGAGGTACATATCTGTAGAACACCTCCCCAGGAAAACCCCAGTACATGGAAAAATGATAAAAATAAGAGAATTAAATGACGTTCATTTTCTTATAAATTCAAGGTGCCAAGTGTCTAAGCAGGCCTCTTGTGGCCTACAAGTAACAAGATAAATTTAATAAGCACAAACAAGGGCCACAGTGGAGCTCTTGTCATAATTTGTCCATAACAGACAAGACTAGGCATGGAGAAATCAGGCTAATCAATTAACTTCATACTTGGAAAAGGCAGACATACAACAGATATGCCCATCAAATTGATCCAGAAACCTGAGCCAGCTGAAAGTGCAATACATTCGGCAATCCCAATGCCAGTAGCCAGTGCTAATGAAGTTGATAATGATGGAAGGAGCTTCTTTGTTTTTTGCTCCTCGGCAAAACCTTGATAAAATCGATAAAGCAGGACAAATCAGAGGAACATAGCTGGAGCAATAATAGTAACCATGTCTTGAAGTATGATAAAATAAGAAGAAATAAATTACCATCACCGAGTTGACGATAATCATCACTACCATTATTCGCCACGGCTTGCTCTTCAGCTACAAATGACGTGGTAATGTTGAGCAAGGGAACATTAAACAATTTTGAAACCAGATTGAACACAGAAACTGATACTCCAACTGCCGCCAGTTCGGATGACCCTGGATAGAGAAAATAACCAAGAATAAAAAATAATCCTCAAGTAGCCAACGAGTTTCATTCACAATACATGACGCCACATCAAATCAAGAATCCTTATCATTACAATCATCGAGGATGTCACATTCAACCATTTATCTATCTCCTACTATTAGAATTTCACCACTGGCAGCCAGACAATTTGCAGTTTTCAAAGCATTATCACATCATAAACTATGATCATCTTTGCCAACATCTTGTGAGAACTTCAGCCAAATAATTTTCAAACGAGCAAGTATTGAGCCAAATCAACTACAAATTTCATCAATTTACATTAGAAACACTTCTCAACCATCCAAACTCAGACTTTGCACAGTTCATGAAGTTCAAGAATTACCTATACGACCAACAAAAGCACTGTCCACCAAGGACGTAATGGGATCAGCAGCCAGAGCCAGAGCAGCCGGTAAAGCAATGGACAGAATCTCCAACCCGATTTCGCCGAACCTAAATCCATCCCTGCACATTCCCAGACAAGCACTCACAAAAATCACAAACGCAACTCACAATTCAACACCAATGACTCGGGACCAGACGCCTTCGCACCTCGAACTTTCCAGAACGCGATCGACCCAATTCAGCGACTTCGTCGGAGTCGCACCCCCCGCCTTCTCAACCTCGGCACGAGGTTCGGGCGACGAGCTTCGAACCGTGGCCGCGCTTTTGCTTCACATCGGACGACTCCAGGCCGGCCTTCGAGCGGGCGGAGCAGCGGACTCTGCAGCCGCTCCGGGGTGCAGATGAGGAATAGAAAGGGTGGCGGTTCGAGGGCAGGCGGCCCACGGAGGTGAGGAAGCGGTGGTGGGACGAGAGGCCGATGGCCATTGGAGAAGCAGCGCAGCGTGCAGCGTCAGCAGAGACGAGGATCCACCGTGAACGTTACGCTACGTTACCGGCAGGTACTGACGGTTGAGTCAACGAACGTCGGATCATCCGGAGGAAGTCATGGAGGAAGAGAGGGAAAACGGAAAAATATCTTCGACAGCTTGTTGCGGAACTTGTGGACAGTGGATGGAGAACGTGTGGCGTTCGATGGCGGCGAAGGTTCTGAGATTCCAGTTCGAACCGTCGTACGACCTCTCGTGTACCGCAACGTTCGCGTCTTTCTGGTACCACGATGTTATGGCGTAGAAAAATCTAATTTCATATCTTGAAAGCAGCTTAAATTCAGATAAATTCAGATGGAGTCGGTACCACCGAAAAAAAAATAGGAACCGATGTACCTTTATCAAAATCTACTTTTCTTGGTACAAAAAAATCTGATATGAATGGACCGTCACAAATTTTCTCTTCATTAGTTTTGTCTAATGTCTTTCGTATAGAAACACGTGTCTAATAACTTGTATGATCGGCATATGACGTGTGAATGCTCAATATAAATAGATCTCCAAGTCATAAAAAAAAATTGGACTGAGATTGAGAATTATATACACACATTGCTAGCAGAATCATGGCATAACTACCCTCAACTTTATATGAATCTATAAATTATATGATAACTAAAAGATAACACTTTATTATAATCATCAAAAAGATTATTGGTAGAGGTGAGCATAACTCAGGTGGGCAGTTCTAACCTTGGAAATGGAAATTGCCCATTGAGAACCGATTTCAAAAAATTAGAATTGAGAATTACTCGTTAGTTCAATAATTTCACTTGGGAACTGGACCATCGATCCGATCCAATTCTCGGATGGATTCATAGAATCGATCTTTGGTCCGTGCAAAATTACATTCATCAATTATTATCATGATAAACCTAGTTCTACATCAAAGCTTATTTGGCTTTAAATTAAGGTTGGATTGCAAGCCATTGATTTTAATTGAATAGTAAAAACTATTAAACGAAACGAATAAACAATGATGGTTAGCTAGGAATTTAATTTCTTCATAGGTGATGGTGTGGTCCTCTTAAGATTTCTCGACATCGGAAACACGTGGATAATTAGACAATATGTTAGAACTTAGAAGTCCCAATTTCCACATAAGTTAAAATATTAATTGTTTGATCCATCTTTTTCCAATGTCATCATAATTTAATCAAAAGAATAGTTAAAGAGAGACCTAATTATGCTCTTAAAATAAGCCATTGCCTCGTAATTTCGTGTCGTGACAACAAAGTACTGCATCATTTATGAACATCTCCGATCGGTCATTTCCTTCATCTTCATTTGTTTATTTTGTTTTGGTTGAGAAAGCAAGTAAATAGATTATTAGAATAAACAAAACTAGGGAGATTAATCTCTTTATACACCTGAGAGACAAAATTAGTCAATAACATTATTTATTGGTAAAAAAACTATAAATCAATTAAGTAATTGAGTTGAAAATTTTCATTTATTTTTTAAATATATACGTATACCGGTTCGGTCTAGATAAGTGATGGGCAACTCCATGCCTAAAACAGGAAACCGGATTGATACTCACCAATTCTAGTAAACTGGAAATTGGAAGTGGACCAATCACCATAAGAAACTGGAAATTGGAAGTGGACCAATCACCATAAGAATTGCCGAATCCGAGCCGATCCGATTCTCAATTCCTTTGCCCATCCCTACTTATTAGTGCATCTAGAAATGGCTATTACTTACCGTGGTACCTGTCAATTTTAGGTTTGTCTTTGCATCTCTAGTGATTTAATATACATTATTGTTAGAATACCATCAAAATACAAAGATACGATCATATTTTTGTGGTAATCAGTTTTATTTGTTCGAATTGGTTTTTCTTATCAATTATATCACTATATTAAAGCAAAGCAAAAGAATAACCAGTCCAATGAAGAAGTGCTGATAAAATAATGAATTGATTTGTTGAAGAGAGAGTGGAAATAACTTGTAATTTCCTTCATTCTATAACAACCACAGCAGTAAAGCTCAATAATATACATCTCAGATTCACAAATGATGAAACAATAGCTGATTCCACACATCGGGCACACCCGGTAGACACCAATGGATGCAGTCGGAGTAACCCGCAGGGTTCGACAGCTGCTCAGGCTTCAGCGGCTCCCAGAACTTCCGATAGATCGACGGATGCCCGTCCTTCCGGTACTCCGAGAGCTGAGTGATGTTGACCACAGAGACTCTCGGACCCAGCTTGCCGAGAACTCGGTCCACCATGCGCATCGTCGGCAGGTCAGAACCGGCTCCCCAGTGGCCCTCCACATTGATAGGAGCCCGCTCGCTGTAGCAGTTCCCTTCGCTCCCAGGCTTCCATTCTCGGCTCCTGAATTAAGAACAGAAAGAATCATCAGATAAAGGGTCATGGAACAGATAACAGGCCGACAGAGATCTGATAGGTATACCGTATTCCTAGTACTTGGCATCAGGCAAACTATACATGCCTCTGTTTATCACGTTAGGTGTGAATTTGTGCAAGCATTATTGTTGTTTTCCTAGGAAGTATTCCTGCACCTTGATCCATTCTCCAATATGTGATTTTTCACTTCAGAAGAAAACATTCATGGAGCTGGAAAAATTAAGTCCAATATTGGAAAAAACTTGAACAGCTCTCTCCGAACACAATATTTTCACTTTGGAAAAATTCACTAATACCACTATTGTCACTATCTTTTGCTGATGTTTTCCAGAAAACAGTGAGGAAAGGAAAAGTGAAGTGCTTGTGCAATTTCTGAAGTTTGTATCACTATGTCTAAAAGAGTTTATATCCATGCTTGGATTAGCCGATATAGCACATCAGGTACATTGGTAGCATTAGAAAAGAGCGCTACCCACCAGAGATGCGTTGGAGACATGGTGACGAAAAGGACTTTCTTGCGAGGATCGAGCTTAGTGGTCACCCAATCTGCCCATGTCTCCATTGCCAACTCCATTGCGCCCAAACCATCTAATTGTTCACAATCGCCATCTCTGTCATCACTCCATCTGCAACAGTCATCACACGTCATACTTTGCCAACATAAAATCACTCTTATTGTAGTTCTCCATTACTAGAATCGCCGCCAGTGCCGTACTTACAGAAGCTTAACAGGACCTTGTCTCCACCATAAATATGTGTTGAAGACCAAAATGTCAGCATGCTCCCACTGTGACGCATGCTTCAGAATTGAATCCGGCCGTATTATTCGCTCGTCCAACCTATGGTTCACTGGATCATCGGAGTTAGATTCAACAAGGAGAGGGGCCCAGAGAAATTCCACAGTAGCATTGTATTCCTGCAAACGAACCAACGCAAGAGAAATTATCCAAGGAACTTGAAAAAAATTTCCTGCTCCTATAAAGAATGTTGAAGACATACTTTAGCCGTGCACTTGCAAAAATCAAAAGTCAGGAATAAAATGGCACTCAGGGACCATGGACTGCGATGCCAGAATACAAGCTTTACCTCTGATCTAAAGATTGTAAGAGCTGCATTAGGCGTTATAGATCTTTTGTCCTCGGAAGTTGCTGACTGCAATAGACAGAGCATCGATATCCATTGCCCTCGATTTAGTGAATCTCCAACAAACATTAGTCTTTTTCCTCTCAACTTCTCCCACATTTCAGTCACACTCCATCTATCAAAACAAGACAACCACAACCATGGTCAAACAGAAAGGAAACCTGTCCAGTTATTACTGCAACTACATACCAAACAACGCATCCAGTAACTCATTTTGTTTTTGTGGACATAAAATTAGAAAGATACCTAGAGTGTATCATTTTCCTGTAAACACTTGACAAAATTTATTTCCAGAAAAGACATCTGCTCATTTAGAGTTCAAAGACAGATCATCCAAGCTGTTTCCAAATTTACCCAAATTCTCTTACCAAATCTACTCGCTCATGAGACTTCAGACTATCACATCAAAGTTGGAGCTTCTTGCCGTAGCCATGCAAATATAAGGCAAGGACACAGTCGAAACAAGCACAGCAGACTAAATCCTTAAAAGGAACTACCTCTTTAAATTGCAATGATGAGGTTGCCATCTCCAATACTGGTAGTCCAAATCAGACCTCCCATGCTTGTGGCAAGCCAGCTGGTCCGACATGTATGGGCATTCCGACTCGCCGTACATCGGGAACGACGCATTGTCGAACACCCATCTCCCCGAAAACACATTGCACCTCTCCAAATCAACCCTTCGTCGTTCGGACGCCGGTGCAGCCTCAGCCCACCTGATCTTCCTCCCACTATACTCTCTCGTGGAGTTGCATCTACTAAATCTATCCAAGACCCCTATAACAAAAAGTAACCCACAAAAAAAATTCAAACTTCAAACGCGAAATTTCAATCCAACGAAGTACCCTTATTGCCAATTACCAAGAAACAGAGAAAAGGAACACTGGAACCCACAAACCCTTTAGCAAGTTCAAGTGAAAAGACGAAGTGCAGCGTACCGGGAGCTTTGCCCCTGCGAGCTAATTGATTCGGCCTCACGAAAGTGACCTCAGGTTGCTTCCCGGGGACTCGATCCGGGTCATGGTTGATTTGTCGGATGCTGCTTTCGTTGTACAGGATCGAACAAACGATGAAGCCGAGGAAGACGAGCACGAGCAAAGGAAATTGGTTCTTCTTTCTGTTCCATCGATGCATCGTGAGCGTGTGGCAGGCTCCAAAGAATCCAGAAGAGCTCCTGATTCCGGAGATCCCTATGAATACAGGTCAATAGAGGCAACTGGGGAGAGCGACAGCTGAGCAGGGTCGGTGACACAGTAACAGCACGCATTAGATCCCTTTTTTCAAGTGCACAAGTAAGGCAAAGGACAAGCTTTTTCGAAGCTAGTTTAACGTTGTACGGTCCGGTCAACGGTGGGTGCGAGAAAATGGAAGGGTGCTGCTGTTAGAATAATGGGACGGATGCAACCTGCTCTGCATCATTAGAATTCCCCATCTGATCTTCTTTTAAACTATGTAAGGCAGAGGAGGATTCGTGGGTCCCTTTTCAAAGTGGGTTTGTTTCTCATTGGTGGGTTGTGAGGCAAAATGCAAGAAGCAAAGGTTAGATTTTTGGTTGGGTTGATGATTAATGATTAGGGAGAGAATACAGAGCACTTTTGCGCGTTTTGGTAAAGATCCAGTGAAGGGATTTCTGTCAAGGAAAAGTTGCTATAAACGGAGGAGTTGCAATTCTCGTTTTGAGATCCGTAACGGGGAAAACATATGAACAAAGGATATTCCTAGGAGGACTCGCGGGGTTATTAATCTAATCAGGAAAGAGAATTATTTTAGTGGGTTGTGGGCGACTAGACCACAATTGAATAATAAATGGCGTATTTGGTAACGTTTCTATGTCGGAGAATAATTTTTGAATAGAAATAATTTTTTTTTGTTTATGTTTTTCAAGAATAATTTATGAGTATAAAACTATTTCTTGTAGAATCGAAAAATTTATATTCAAAAAATAGAAATGCGTTTGGTAAATTTGTATAATTTTATTGTTTCTTTTAATTTTTCAATGTTTTTATTATATTTTTCATTTTTTTTACTTTCTTTCTCTTTGTGGCTAGTTACGGCCACGGCGGCGGCTGGCAATCGGCTAGGCGAGCTCGCTGGAGCCTTTCCAAGCCACCGTGAGGGTGGGCGAGCTCCCCGAATCCGGGCAAGGCCGAGCCTCGTCGTGGCTCGGCGTCTTCGGGGGCAAGTGACACTCCAGCGAGGTCATCGGCCCTCGTCTGGCTGGTGGCTAGCGTTGGCCATGGCCAAGGCCGGCAACCAACCTAAAGGAAGAAGAAAGAGAAGAAAAGAAAGAGAAGAAAAAAAAAGAAGAGAAAATTGTTTTTCAGAATTGTTCCCAAAAACAAGAAACAACTTTTTTCTACTTTTTATTTTTGTTCCAAATCTGTTATCGAACAAATTTTTATTCCCTTTAACAAAAATTTTACCAAACGTGTTTCTATTCTTTTTTTTTTTTTGGTAAAGGTAATTTTTCTATTCTTTTTTTATTCTAAGGAACATAAACAAAATTTGCCAAACAGGCCCTAAGTATGGCCAACAATGGAAAAACAACATCTTGCAATCTTCCACAATAGGAACCAGGGCCCATGGGCTTTCTTCTCTGTCCCTTAGCATATCTGCCACAATCTTGCAATTTGTCTCTAACTCCCCCGCCCGTTCTCATGGGGAGAAAAAACACCATTTCTTGCCTGCATAGAATACAGATTTACCTTCGACCAAAAAGCAAAGAACTACAAAATCGCCTCTAGATGTTTCATTTCCATGTAATGAATTCGGCTCCGAATGAGACGACACCAAATGTTGTATAAAAAACTAGGATATAAATTTAAGCAAATAACAGAAGCAATTGTCAATGGGCGACTCTCGGCTCTAGTGATTAGCGGCTGGAGTGGGAGGAAAGGAAAAAATAAATAAATAAAAAAAGTCATAAGTAAATGGTTTATCAAATGCTCCAATAGGACGGGTAACCCCATTTTGCTTTTGCAATATAAGAAACCTTAGACAAGAGCCAGTCTATATTTTGGAAATTCACAGGTCAATATGAATTTGTAGGAGATAGAGTGAGTTGATTATTTATAGGCATGCTTTCCTATATTGTTTTTGTAAAGTTTGCATGTTCTTGACATCTATTTTGTGAGGCTTAGTCTCAAATCAGGGATGGAGGATAATGAAATACACTTCTATTTTAATTCCATTTGGTTTTCAAAAACTAGAGACACGATTTAATCATATTGGGGTATGGTTCATATTCTCTATCAACATATGACGGTACGAATGTCTCTATAATGAGTATAAACATAGACTCAAATCATTTATTTTTCGTGAAATAAACAGAGTCTAAAATTGACAAATGAATGTGAGATGAAAATTTTGCTGAAAATCCTACAAATACATTTATTTCACGTAGTAAACGGTTTTTTACTAAAGGCTTCTGCTATTTTTTCTTATAAGGCAGATTGCTACAAAACACAAGTGGGCCAAATGGCCCATTTGGGCCTGCAGGAGCCTTCCAACTCATTTATGACTGAACTTTTTATGCCCACGAAATGTAATTTTGCCCATATCGATATGCTCGTATTGTTACGGGATCAGCATTTGATAACCCGTGAAACCCTAAGCAGGTTAAATATTCTAAAGTGTATTAAGTAAGTTGAATGAGAAAATTCACTAGGGATGGGAACAGGGCAGGACAGGGATCACGTTCCCTGCCGCTCCTACGAGCCAAAAACTTACCCGCGTGCTAACTAATGTGGGGCGAGGACCAGGGCCGGGGCCGCGGCAGTTTTTCCTTCACAGGGCGACAGTACCATACTCTATTGTGTGACAAATATTTCACATTTTATTATCATTATCATTATTATTACTAAATGCCCTCAAGGGTTGATTTTACGGAGCCAAACAAATTCCAAACCTTATAAAATAGTCAAACTCGGACAATGTGAAAAGGGAAAACATGGAAAATAATAATTTTGCTCACATACTAAGTACGATAAAACAGGGACAATAACAAAAGAATTGTCATTACTCGGACTTAGGATTAACTGTCTTGTCTTTCCTTGATGAGAAAAGAAGTGGATGTTGGACTTGATGAGATCCAACTTATTTATGTAACTTATTAGGTCCATTATTTAACATTTGACATGGGCCCAATTGAATTAAATACATTAATGGGTTGTATAGTTATGACATTTAATTAGGCATGTGGAATTCATATCTTAAACCTTGATGGATGGTTAAGATTTGAGAGCTCTAGGGTTGGTCCCATCATTGTCTCTTTATAATGTCTCTCTTTGGTGGAAAATGCTGGCATCCAATTATTGCGATTCACCTATTTCCCACAAAATAATTGAGAGAAAAATATGGGAGAAGAATAACGTAGGTGTCATAACTTTCATAAGGCATTCACTTAAGTGACATAACTTTTTTTCAATCACTTAAATGCCATATCAAAGTAAAATTGATCAGTTGAGTGCCATTTTCGACAAATCATTCCTCTCAGATTTTTTATTATTATTATTATTAATTTCCCATCCAATGTGGATTCTTTAATGCTTTTTAAAATCTTTTAAGTTTTTAAATTTTGATTTTTTGATTTTAATTTTTGTTTTTGTTTTTTTCCTTTTTTTTAGAGTCGGTGAGGTCACTCGAGACCCTCATCAGCTATGAAAGCCTTGTCAACCGCACACAAGGCCATGGAGTTCCTTACTAGATCTAGACAAGGCAACCTAGGACTTTCGTAGCCAATGAGGATTGCCAACCCTAGAAAGGGCAACAAAAAGAAAATTAAAAATTAGAAAATTATTAAAATGTCCATGTCGATGTCAAGAACCATGTAGGATAACTGGTGTCTATGTTGAATTTTCTAGCAAGGAAAATTACTAATGGCATTTAAATGATGGATTTTTCAAATTTGTGTTACTCAAGTGAGCGGAAAAAATAATTATGGTACTCAACTAAGTGTTGTACGAAAGTTATGGCATTTACGTTAGTCTTACCTCGAAAAATACACACCAATTACAACCATTATAGAGGAGAGTGGTCAAAATTCATATCCACAAGAAGACATCATCTCTCTCATTAGATCAATAATGACTTCATTTGATCCGAGTATGCTATATTTATTAATTTGATCTCATTCATGTGATTGAAAGATTCTATTAATCAAACATGTGGTATTGGAGCGGTGGTTTATTCAACACATAAACATGGTTATAATATTTATTATGATCTTTTGGCTCTTTTAATGATTGATTCATAGTATTTCATTGATGATGGAATAGATATACGGTAATCAACTTTTCAAATATCTTATGCAAATAATGAATTTGATTGGGATGTTTTTTGAATTTGTATTAACAAAACGTTTGAAATAGATAGACATTGTCACAATTTTGCTTATCGTTTCATGATATGGCCATTAAATGGCCTAATTTTGTGTTGTTCCACTCTCTTTTATTCGGCAAACATATATATGGAAAGCAAGTATTGTTAATGGTGTGTGAATGTGGTGGTGTCATATGTAATTGTTTTCTCAATACTTGCCTACTGGGTTGTATTAAACTTGTCAAGCACAACTCTATGATGTCAAATAATATTTATTTATTTATTTATTGCAGTTCTAAACTATTTGATTTGGTAATCAGCCCAAAGGAAGATTATTGTTTTAAATAGATTTAGATGACGATAAAAACCATATCATGTTATGCTCATGATTAAATTCGTAGCCTAATGAAAAATTAAGATATTTAATTTTGAGTATAATGATATTCCAATAAGCAAATAAATTGCTAATGGCCTGCTCAAATTAATTTTGCCCAATAGTGATTTAATTTGATCTATTATTGCCTCATGAAATTTGCTGGTATATTATGAAAGAATCGATTTAAAGTGTTTAAAATCTGCCCAACAGAAGGCTATACATGATTCTTGGATTTTTTTTTCTTAGTAAGGTTTTGTGAATTTTACCTTTCTATGTAAGATGAGTGGTTCATTTTTTAGTTTACTGTGATGATGAATTAAAGCATTTATTTATTTTTGTGGATTTCTTAAAGGTACTAATGTGTATGAATTTAATTATTTCGATCAAGCATACTATCTCGATGTTATTATGAGTTACCTTTCCTTTGTTGAACAATTGAGTCTTTCCTCTATTGAATAATTGAGTTGTGCAAATTTTAAGAAATGGACAGAGCAAATAAGTCTCACTCTTAGGGTCATAGATTTGGACCGTGCATTACGAGTTGACACTGTAATGGAATCAATGGTATTCGTGAGCACATTATGCGGATGAATAATATCACTATTCAACTTAAATCCTTAGATATAAATCCTTAGAAGGTTTTCTTGTTCTCTTCATCATGACATCTCCTCCTACATAGTTTGGTCCTTTTAAGATCAACTATAATATGCAAAGAGAGAAACGGAAGATGAGCAAGCTAATTTCTATGTGTATCCAAAAAGAAGGTAGGCTGAAATCTAGATGACTTGACTGTGTTCACGTAATTACCTTTTTTTTTTTTTTTTTTTTTGGTGACCCAGGGAACCTCCGAACGCCGCTTCGCGGGGAGAGTAAACCCTGGAGCGCCGGGGGCCCCCACCGCTGACCCCCAAGCGCAGGTAAGACGCGCGTTATGCATTGAAGCATCGCTTCCACGGAGGTTCGAACCCTTCCCCCTGCGTTTGGGGTACCAAGCCCTAACCAACGCTTCCACCGCGGGCGGTGGTTCCACGTAATTACCTTTGTTTCAAATAAAGGAAACAAAAGATGCATGGCAAGGGTGGCAATTATGGAAATAATGATACTCTCAACCTTACAATTAACAAGGCAAATCATTCTAGTTTGAAAAGACTAGGTGGTCCTACGTGTCATTTTTGTAGAACTAAAGGACACATGAGGAAAGAATATTCGAAATTCCAACAGTGGCTAGAGAAGAAATATAATACTTTATTAAGTAATGCTTCTTATGAGTCATATATTATTGATGCCCCTTTAAATAAATGATAGATTGATATTGATAAGATTCTACACATAACTAATTCATTACAGGGATTCATTTAAAAAAAGAAACCAATTGAAGTTGTTGGCACTCTCCATTTGGTGTTGGAGGGTGGTTTAATTTGGATTTAGTTGATATCATGTACGTTTCCGATTAAAGTAAGTCTTCAGACTAGTTTATTCACAAAGATACAATTTCATGTAATCTCTAGCCACTGCCAATTGAAGAGATGTTATAATTGATTAATAAAATCACATAATCCGTTACGCTCTATCATAAATAAAAAAAGGTTGTTCATCTATTATGATTGTCTAAACAAGCATTTGCCTACAATGATCCTAATCAAATTTTTATGTTGATAAGACGTTAGCACTATCACTACCAGTGCTAGTATGCCCTATTCTCATTTGAATCACATCTACTCTACATGCAGCAAATAATTTTTACATTTTGTCTATGTTGCGAGGATACTTATTACACCTTCTCAAATGCTTCGATATAACAGAAGTGCCTTTATCAACACAATACATATAAATAGCCCCACAATAATTGCATTTCACCTCAATTTTCGCATTCTTAATTTTGTTGTAACGAAAATGAAACCACACCACTAATGTTCATTTATTAGAACTAGGAGAACAAGTATTAGATACCTTATTTGCTTTGGATGCCTCTTTGAGATTTTTTTTTCACTTTAATGTTTTGGTGAATCCATCATTGAATTCATAATATCATTAGATTGATCCACTTCTATTGACATGTAAATAGATCACCTGAATCAAGCGAAATATAGAAATGAGACATCAAACTGAAACAACCACCGGATTCAACTACCAAATTCAAAAAGTCAAGTGAGAAAAGCTTTAGGGCCATTCATTTAAGAATGAACGTCAAGTGAGAGCTAAGCACACTGTTTTGTGCACAAAAAAAAAAAAAAAAACATTGGAAGATAAGACATAAATTCTAATTGGAACAATGCAAATAAAAAAAAGATAGAATAACAAAATTAGATAAATAAGCAAAAGTGTCAATGCGGATGAAGAAAGCTGGAGAAACAAAATTGTTTCATATATATATATATATATATATATATATATATATATATATATCTAATCAATTTCAAGCTAAATTTTTTCTAGCAAAACTATCTAGAGAATGCACAAAGGCAATTATTTCACCTTCAAGAAGTGATCTTTCATAAGCTCGTTCAACTTTTAATACAACATCAGTCCGGTCACTGCTTCCAAAAATAGGAACCTAGGACTAGACCAGTACCTCTTAGAAATGGCCAGTCCAGTCCAAGCAATTCTTGTTGTACATTCCTAATAAGTAACTATATCATATCTCTTCAAAAATAAAGTAAAAGTACAAGAATTATGACTTACTTTAGATAACATTCATTAATATTTTCATATTTAGTTAGACCTTACAATTTTAAATTTTAGGTCGAGCGGATTTTAACTTTAGCTTTGTAGATCTTGAACATATCTAATACTTCAAATTTATTATGGATAAGATAGACATAACCATAATGTGAGTAGCTGTCCATGAAAGTGATAAAATACTTACGACCACTAACTAGCGAAAGGTCCACAAATATCAATGTGGATGATTTGTAAAAGTTCTCTACTCCTTGTGGCACCATTTACTTTTAATACGTTTAATACATGTGTCAAAGTCACAGAAATTTCTAAAATGTAGATTTCCATTCTTATTGAAGTATTCTATTATGCCTTGTGATATATGGCCCAAATGCTTATGTCAGGATTTTTAGGAATTCTCATTTTTCCAATTTCTATTTCTTATGAGTTTTAGCAACTTCATCATTCACCTTCATTGAAACTAATGATTCGGTAAATGAAGAATTTAAACACAATATGTAGATGTTTCCCTCTAACAAACCACAACCAATAGCCTCACCATAACGAAGCTTAAGTCTAGGATTGTGCTCACAACCAATATATAGAATTCCATTCAAAACTTGAATTATTTATGTCTCATCTTACATTTTATTGATAACGGCTAGAAATTAAATTACACAAAAAGAATCATCAATTTTATTGTGATACCTATAAAAAAAAAGGAAAAAAAGATAAGGATATTGGGAAAATGATTGAGAAATACATTTATGAGTGAGGAATAGAGAAAAAAAGTGTCCATAATCACTATGGATAATGCTAATTCGAAAGATGTTGCCATTAGTTTTTTGAAAAAGAAAAAAAAAGAATTATCAAGAGATAAGCTAGTGATATTAGAATGTAATGTTTTATACATGAGGTGTAGGACTTATATATGAAACTTAATTATAAGGGATGGCTTAATCGAGGTAAGTTATTTTATTGCACGTATTTGAAACATAGTTAGGTATGTGAAAAGTTTTCTCATGAAAGCTAAAACATTCAAAGGTTGCATTAAAAGTGCAATAATCACTTATAATGAGTACAATTTATCTTGATGTCACAACTAAGTGGAACTCCACTAACCCTAGGTTGGACACTGCCTTAAAGTTCATAAAAGCTTTTGAAATGATGGAAGAATGTGACTCTTTATTTGTTGAGCTTGGCTATAAACCTCATAAACATGAAGATTGGGAAAATGCCATAATTCTTTCTATATTTTTGAAAAACAATTATAATACTACTAACGAGATATACATGACTCTGTATATCATTTTGAATAATTAATTCAATAAGATGGCTACTTTATATAAAACTATGAAACAGGTGAAGAAGGCTTCAGATCCTAGTGTGTGTAAAGATGAAAGACAAGTTGGACATACATTATGAGAATTTCGAAAAAAAATAAAAATATGATGGTATTGATTGCGATAATGTTGGATCCAAGAAAAAGATGAAATATCTGCAATATTATAGACTAATCTATGAAGATAATGCGAAAGTTGAAGAAATGTATGATAAAGTGAGGATTGCCCTAGAACAATTATTTTACATTTATGAGAAATCTTATCTTGGTTCTTGTGATAGAAATTTGGGTGGTCAATTTTTTATTAATACTAGTAGTTGTTGGGATTGGGATCTTGATAGCTACGAGAAAGGTAAAAATGACGACCTTGATTTGGTTAAGAATTTCAATTCGGAAAATGCATATGATATCTTTCTTCACGAGGAGAGAACAATGTCCAAGTTATTTGAATTCGGTAAGCATCTTAAAGTCAAATGTAAAGAAGGTCATGATCTTGACCTTTAGATGTGGTGGAAAACTACTCGTCAAGAATTTAAAATCCTCTCTTTAATCGCTCAGGATATTTTATTTCTTCTTGTAACAACCATTACTTTATGGTCAACTTCCGGTACATTTGGTTGTATGGTTGATAGTTTTTGAAGTTCTTTAACTTATAAAGTGGTGGAAGCTTTGAGTTGCACTCAAAATTTGTTAAGAGTGATTATCATGTTGATTAATGTTTTGGTTTTTGGTCATACGATTAACGTTGAAGAATGCATAAAAAATGTAGAAATGTTTGAATAGGGTAAGTCATTAATGTATATTTTTATCTTGTAATTTTTTGTATATCTAATAAGTGACTGCTTTATTTAATATTTTGTTTTTGTTAGCTATGAATGATGTTCACTCAAGCTTATCAGTAAATAGAGTTTGCAAGTTCAAGTGGAAGAAATATACGTGATGAGATTTTTTTATTAATTATTTGAGTTCAATTTCTAGTAATTCTCATTTAAAACTAATGTTGAGTAATCATATATACTTATTGTAGGATTGTCAGCAAGTTTAGCCATGGTTTTTTGGCTCTTGGGTTTGATTATATTTTGCTTACTGGATCAAAGAATCTATTCCTCTTGAGGCATGCAACATTGAGTGATTCGATGAGATGTGTGAAGTTTGGTTGCTTAAAGTAGAATGTCTTTCTCTCATGCTAATTGTGGGATTTGATTTCAGTTTTTGTTCTACGGAAATTTTGTTTTGGATTAGTTGTGACCATGTTTATTTTTTGAATTGTTTGTATTGGTCCTTTATTAGTGTGCTTTTGCAAGAGTTATTGTGATTGAGCTAATCTTTTTAGAGTGGTGACTATAGTGTTGGACATGAAAATGGAACTTTTGTCAAATGCAATTTTTGACTTCAATGGACTGTATTGAACAATAGACGAAGTGTGTGTTAAAATTTTGTTGACCATGGGAGGCGAATGATATCACTTTTGCCTTCCTAATAACAAAAAATAGACAAAAGGAACGCATGTTTCTGGAAGCTTACATGAGACATCTATTTCTTTTTGTTCAGTTTAATGACAACAAGTGATTTGGTCCATTGGAATTGGTCCTCCCATTCTAGTTCCTGATTCTTGGGTGAGTTCGGATTAGATCAGGAAACAATCACATTTATTACTCAATATACAATGCTCGATACTCCCCTGCAAAATAGTATTATTGAGCAATGAAATCGTACTATAATGGATATAGTATGAAGTATGCTATGCAATAGCACTCTACCAAAGTGTCTTGGTTGAAGCTCTCAAAATAGCTATGCATATCCTTAATCGAGTTCCTAGGAAATTTATAATTAAAACACCCTACGAATTATGGAGAAAAAGGAAATTAAGTTTAAGATATTTTCGTGTATGGGTCAATGTGGCTGAGGCAAAAAAATATATAACCCATAAATGAATAAACTTGCCCCAAGAACTATTAAGTTGTTATACCACTAAAATTGTTGAAACTAGAAATGTGGTGTTTTTGGAAATGTTGATTATAGTACCATCAGAACAGTAGACCTTGAGGAAACCTAAGAACAAGTTTCTACTCAAGATCATGTTTTAAATCTCATTATTCAAGGATCTAGCATACCATTATCTTCACAAGAAGTTTCTAGTTCACCAAAGGAAGTACCTAATAAAGAACTTCACAATATAGAGCCTTTTTTTTTCTTGTTAACGAACAACTTTTTAGGAGGTTAAGACAAGAAAGAAAATTAGCTATATCTAATTATTACGTTGCGTATCTAGATGAGTCAAACTATAATGCTGGATCTTATTTCTTCTGATGAAGCCACTACAAGCAATCATTCAACTAAGTGGCTTGAAGCCATGAAAGATGAGTTGAATGCAATGAAAACTTATAATGTTTTGGACCTAGCATACTTGCTCAAAGGGGCTGAAATTGTAGATTGTAAATGAGTCTACAAAACTAAGCTAAACCTTAAAGATAGGAAGAAATACACCCGAAGTGCCAAAATTTGGTACAAAGAAACACTTAAGTGCCAAAAATTAAGAACGTGACACTTAAGTGTCACTTTTGGCAAACCCCGCTGGAAATCATACGTAGCAATTTTTTATTATTTTTCTCATCTACGTGGCTCGCTGGAGAGCTGACTCAATAAAAAAATGCAAAAATAACGTCGTTTTGGCATGGATTTGAATTTTAATATAAAATTAATTAAATTAAATTAAATTATAAAACATTAATTAAAAATAAATAAATAAATTAATTAATTTAAAAAAGGGAGGGAGGAAGAAGGCGGCAAAGGCTCAGCCTTTGCCGCCTTCTTCCTCCCTCCCTCCTTTAAAAAAAAAAATAAAATAAATGTTTTAAATAAATTTAGTTTTAAATTTAATTTAATTATTTTTTATATTTTAATTTTCTACCACGTCAACAATAAAATGATGTAGTTTTTGCATTTTTCTAGCCACGTTAGCGTGCAAAACGATGTCGTTTTATACTTAATTCACCGGAAAATCGCCACGTCAACATTTTAGCAAAAGTTTTTCGCTGTTGGCATTTAAGTGATCAATTTTGCTATAATTTTGCCACTTAAGTGTCACTTTCATAACATTTTACACTTAAATATCCCATCGTGCCAAGTTTTAGCATTCCAGGTGTCCAGCACTCCTTAAAGATAATATTGAAAGTTATAAAGCCAAACTGGTAGAGTAGATTATAGTGATTTTTTTCCCTATGTCAAAGAATGGCTCTTTCAGAATACTCGTGGCTCAAGTTGCTTAAAGAAGATCCACTAATTCTTGATAGATGTATCGTGTCGTCTTACAATGAGACTCCATTACATATAGCAACAATGCTTGGACATGAGAAATTCCTTAACGAGATACTAGATCGAAATCCTGAGTTTGTAGGAGAGCTGGATTCTTGAAAATTATCACCCTTGCACCTTGTTATAGTGAAAGGCTATCTTGGAGTAATGAAGAAATTGTTGAGCATTAATGTGAATATGTTCCACGCTTGTGACAATTATGGTAGAAACCCTCTTCACATTGCAGCAGATAAAGACTGAGTTGATGTTATAAAGGAATTGGTTCAAGAGAGTCCAAATGCGGCATGTCATAAGATAAAGCATGGCGAGACTATATTGCATTCATGCGTGAATCATAGTAATTTGGAAGCTTTGAAGCTTTTGGTGGAGACTATTACAAATCATGAGTTTGTCGATTTGAAGAATGATGATGGCGACACTATATTGCACCTAATTGCTGCTAATAAGCAAACTAAGGTAAGTAGAAATGCACAATTCCCATCCTATAATATAAAGTACCTATACATGTCTTTGATTCGATCTAGGGTTAACCTTCTCATAAAGTCCCTTGATGCATCCTATCGTCGATCAGTGCAAACAATAAATTTCTTGATATCCTGTATAAAAATAGAAGTGAACTCTCTGAACTAAAACAATCAAACGACACATGACCTTTTAGTTTTAGAGTGGAAAACCTAGAAGGCACATCGACAAAATGAACAACTTTTGTGAGCTGGAGTGAAGACTGCAAATGTTACTGCTCTCATTATGAGTGAAATCAAATCCATGATTACGAGTGTCTTACATCCAAATGCAAATGATCAAAGTACCACATTCCCCGTGCAGTGAAAAGATTGAAAGAGGAGTATCAAGAAACAATATGATTGGCTCGAAAGGAAAAAAAAGGGGTGAGCTAATGGTTGTAGCATCTTTAATCGTGACAATAGCATATCAAGTTGGTGTCTACCCTCTGGATGGTTTCTTGCAAGACATTACCCAAGATGACAGTCCAACAAATCCACACACCGTAGGATTTTCCATCATGGTCGATAATTACCTAATAATATACGTGCATTTCTTGGTAAAGGCTTTCTCGTGTCTATCAGCATCATCTTGTTACTCGTGAGTGGCCTCCCTTTGAGACATAGGTTCTTCATGTTGATTCTGATGGTTATTATGTGGATCGCCATCACATTTATAGCTTATGCACAAAACCTAATGAGGATGCTTAGACCATATCAGTGTATGTATAGTTGCCGAAGATGCTTAGACTTCTTGAGTTTACAAATTTTATGATCACACTCTTGTTTTAAAGGTTGATCTCCCTGAAGAATATGGTGCATCCGCAACTTTCAATGTTGAAGACCTTTCTCCATATATTGAAGATGAAAAACTATTAGATTTGAGGGTAAATCTCAAACAACCAGGGGAGTTTGAAGTGAGAGCATTGGGCTCTATTGATCAACCCTCAAGCTCTACTCAAATTTCATCAATTGAACCAATCCATTTGCTATTCATGCAAGAGAAAGTCAATTTTTATTGCAATTTAATTATGTAGCTTTAAGGATGAAGTTGCTAATTATACGACATAGTTGTTGATTTGCAAGACTTGTTGCCGATTTTGAGATTCTCCATCGGCAACCTAATGATTGGATGTTGTTTTGGTTGATTTATACTGCTGTTTGATGACTTTTGCAATGACCGACTTTCAAGACTAGTGCACGATTTTAGAGAGTCTTATCAAGTTTCAATGCATCTAATAATTAAGCATTTAAGTCTCTTTATTCATAGCTTTTTATAAATCTTTAATTGTGGTATTGCTTTCAAGAATCATAATTAGGTGATTTCCCCCAAGAGTCTGGTTTTCAAGAACTTGATCTCTATAAATAGAGGTGTAATCTCATTGAAAAACACGCAATTTGAGTATATGAACATATGAGATTTTCCTCCATATGAGCGAAAATCTTTGGAAAGTGGATTACTACTATCTCAATTTCTTTATCATTCGAAAGTGGATTACTCCTTAGTGGTAAGCTAACAAACTCTTTATCATTGGCTAGTGGTGAGTTTCTCCTATCCCGAAGTCCTTTATCCTTGATGAGTGGAATGTCCTTTAAGCTTTGGTGGTGAACTTTATTAATCCTGATCTCATTCCTCAATTGGTGTCGTGACCTTTTAAGCCTTGGTGGTGATCATGTTCTATCTTGTATTTACGTTTATCCATTGACATCAATCTCCACACACTCAGATCTATCCATACATCCTTTAACATCATTTAAAACACACTTGCTCCCCTTACAATCGCATTAGTTGTGCACACAAATCATCACCACTTATTAGAAAATGAATCAACATGGGCTCGGTAGATAAATGGATAGGCTTGGAGAATGCTCTTACACAAGAAAGTCTAGCCCTTGTATCTTTGGCCCGAGCTTAGCCTGATTAAAAATTTACTATGTAAATTCCATATAATGTGCTAGTCTGGATAACACGTTAGGCCAAATTTGGGCCTTAACCCACCAAATGAGCACATCCATATGGTATTCCAAAAACCCAAACACGTCATTGATACTAAGACTCCAATAGATGAGGGATTGAAGAAGTACAAGAAAAAGGAGAAAGCATTTGTGGCTAGGCTCCACAACTAAAGCGAAGTTGGACAATTTACTCTTCAGCCCATAAAAAGTCCATAGAACATAGGCTTGATTTTTCCCTTTTTCTTTTGTTCTTTTGGCCAACAAGGTAGGCTTGAATTCAACTATCCCCATTATCTCCAAACAAGACCGACAGGGGTCGCCGAGGCCAATGATGACCGACAGTCTGGAGTAGGTCATGGTTCACAAGCAATTGAGCTCCAATGGGGAGTTCTTCTCCATCATTGATTGGAAAGCAGCACTCACTACTACAATTTCTCTTTAATTTACTAATGGATTATAGGTGGGAGGTTGTTAGCATAGGAAAGTGGACGTAGGCATATTTTAAGCCATGCTACTATAAATGTTCTATGTGCAAAGTCTTCTATGTTTATACTTATGTTCACTTATTATTTTATAGAAGCTTTCACACTACTGAATATTACCCGAAATCTAATCATATTAATATTATGTTTCTCATAGTTATAGTTACACTTTTATCAAGAATGTTTCCTCGATTTTACATACTCTCGACCAAGTTTAGAACTTAGATTGGTTTACCAATGCTCTAAAGAATGAGTGCTCTGCTGCAGTTGGCTTTAAGTGGATGCTTGATTAGGTAAGTATCATGGGCATCATTACAGATTTTATATAATTGGAATCATATTTTCAATCCAAACGGATCATGAAACTTACTTATACTTTTGGGTTATGATTCATTAAACATAAAATGCACACAAAAAAAAGCGTAGATGGACTATTTTGTTTTTACAAATTGAGAAAACGAAATAAATGGTTTTAGGACTTACGTTCAATGTAAAATGTTATTCCTGGAATTTTAATCCCGAACAATTAGTATATATTCAATATGGTCTTTAGATTATATGAAGATATTCAATGTTGTCATTTTGTTAATTCAAGTAAATATAGTTTGTTGATATTACTTCCCATCCGATAAGTTTGGACGGTGGACAACAAAATAAAGTTATATATGGATTATCAAAGTAAGATATTCATTTCAAATCGATATATAACAATCCATGTAATCAAATAATGATTGACATGGTCACACCTTAGTTTTTCCTTTTTACTTTTCTAAAGCGGATAAAAAAAAAAAAAATAGACATGTTGACTTGTCATTTTTAAAAATCCAACTTTGAGTACAAGAATTCATGCCATCAAATAATATTTATTTTGTCGTTTGAGCAAATGAAAATACTACGTTGAATATTAGTTCAATGACCACATCGAATAGATTAAAAGTCTAGGGATGGTTTTGCATATTGGGCTAAAATTCGCACCCTCCCCTAGATTTGGACAATGTAGGCCCTCGTATGTAGTTAGCAAGAGTCGCCGGTCATTGCCAAGGCCTCAGTGATCCCCGATGGCCCAATCAGGCAACCTCCTTGACCCATCCAAACCCTTCATCGCCCAACAAGTGAGGCCTAGAAGGCCTAACCTATTAGCCTTTCTTTGTTTTTTTAAATTTGTGTTTTAATCTAATTTAAGTAACATTTGGGGTAAAAAAATTATGATTTGGATCGAAACAACATTGTTTCAGTGTTATGCTTCATGCTGTGGTTAAAGTTAATGGCATGAAAGAGAAAGAAAATCATAAAAAGAATGTTACGTTAGCATTTTCCATTAGCCAAATTGATGGAATCAATAGGCTGTAGGACTTAATTACACTTTTTTAAAAATTCAAGGATGCAATTGCACTTTTGCGACAAGCTGTAGGAGGACTTTTAGTACATTTATCTTTAAAAATTTTAAGATTCCTTCAAAGACCATAAAAGCAAATTTATTGTTATTCAGATAAATTTCTTTTTCTTTCTTTTTTTTTTCCTTGCTTTTTTGGCTAAATAAGACATGTGCAACCCTCAAGGTTGCATTTCCTGGGGGAAAGTACACCCTAAGTGCCAAAACTTGGCACGAATGGACACTTAGGGTGCGCATGACAATGTTTTCATTTCGGAAAACTATTTCTTTTCAGAAATAGTTCTTTTTATTTCGATTCCGGGAATAGTTTTTAGTAAATTAAGGTATTTTGTAACTATATGAAATTTTTATTCTTGGAATAGAAAAAGAATATAAATGCGTTTGGTAAAAATTTATAACTTTTGTATTTATTTATTTTTCTTCTTATTTACGGATTGTCGACCGCCGCCCGCCCGCCGCACAATTGCTACCCACCGCCACATGACCGCCGTATGATCGATGCATGAATGCTGCGCGATCACGCACGACGCCAACCGCCTCCCACCGGCCGTGGGAGGGGGCGATGGCCGGTGGGTTGTGGGCGACGATCTGCGACGGCGGTTCGTGGCAACGGTTTGCGATCGTGCGGCAATTGTGTGGCGGTTGGCGGCGGCGGGTTGGCAGCGGACGATGGCGGTTGTCAACCAGTGGGCTATGGGCGGCGGCGATTGTCGCTAGTGATCAGCTGCTGATGGTGGCTGCGGGCAACCGGAGGTGGCCGACGTTTGGCAAGCGACCGGTGGTGGCCGCAACAAGGAAGAAGAACAAAAGAAAAATAGAAAAGAAAAAAAAAGGACTTATTTCTAGAAATTGTTCTCGAGAACAAGAAGCTACTTTTTATTTATTTATTATTTCTTGTTTTTTTTCTAAATCTATTCCCTAACCACTTTTCTATTCCAGAAAATAGAAAAATAAGTTGGCGTTACCAAACAGATTTTTGTTATTTTTTTGTTCCGGGGAACAAAAGAGCAGAAATTGGAAGAAATAGAAACGTTACCATGCAGGATCTTAAGTGCCAAAAGTTAGGAATAAGTGTTACTTTTTTTGAAAAGTGACACACTTAAGTGACATCTCTTAAGTGCCATCTCTGTTGAACCCCACCGGAAACCCTACATGGCAATTTTTTATTATTTTTTTCATCTACGTGGCTTGCTAGAATACTGAGTAAAAAAAGAAGAAGGCAAAAACGACGTTGTTTTTAAACGCTGGAAAATCGACACGTCAGCATTTTGGCTGGATTTTAGCCGGATTGGCACTTAAGTAATCCATTTTGATCCGATTTTGGCACTTAAGTATCGCTTTCCTAACTTTGGCACTTAAGTATCGCTTTCCTAACTTTGGCACTTAAGTGTCCATACATGCCAAGTTTTGGCATTCTAGGTGTCCGACACTCCATTTCCTGGAAATGAATCGAGACCTCATCTTCTCAAATTTATATGTAGCGTTCAAGAAACGTCTCTAAAGATAAATAACCTCATAAGCAGCAACTGTTGACTTTATCGTATTGTATCATCCTACTTAATTACAATACATAAAATCATACAAATTCAAACTTTTCTGCATAGCACACCTGTGGGCTCCTCGCCTGAAAGGAGATTTTTAGTTATACGTTGCAATGATTAAACGGGTCAAGGATCCATATTTTCACTCATATCAAATGGATCGTGCAAAATGGAGACTATTTGAAATTTTAATAAGAGTTCGCAATGGATTTATCGTTATAGAAGTTTATGTCATGTAGATCTTTACAAGCATGTTATCTTCTGTTAAATTAGATTGAATTTATAATATTAGGAGAACTAATAGGATATAAGTTCTAATAGCTTGATTTGTCATTTTTTAATAATTTCTTATTTGCTAATTATTTTCACTTTTAATTTGTTGTTAATTAGTTATTTTTTTTTTTTTCAATATGTAGTTTTCCATATTTAAGGGGAAAAATTGCTAAGGATCAAAGAAGTTTTAGTTAGATTTGAGTTGAGTCAGGTATGGCTTGTTAAAATGATATTACATAAAAATGAGTAGGACTCATTTTTTTATTCAATCTAATCCAGCTCGTTTGACAAATCTAATCGTAGGTGACAGAGGTAGGTTATTTTTCACCTGCAAAAGATAAGAGTTGGTCCATGATGAAGCTGAGTGCATTGAATTATTGGATCGAGGGGCTGCTAAGTGGAATATTCGTATGTGACAATTCAAATCCTCCGAGTATTCCCATGGCTGATTTTAATATGGCAGGATATCATTTGAAGGTATTGTTTTATCGAATAAATATAAATCGTTAATGATGACAGAATTGGTCGAGTCAGATAGTTTGTGAGCTGCAATTAAGCTTTCACACTAACAACGAGCCGAAATTCCCCTTAATACCAACGGGCACCTTGCGATGGTCAAGCCAGTGCGAGAATCTCGATCAGAAGAGAGATTTTTTTTCCTTGTTTGGTTTCAGGCAGCCTCAATGAAATTTAAGAATAATGTCGAGAGTTTATACATGCCTTCTCTCTTTCCATAGACAAAGGAAAAAAAAATTGAAATAAAATACATAAAAAAGGGGCGATGCTATGATCCTCAGAAAGTATCGTGCCCTTGTAATCGACATATCTTAACTTGGACAAATGTTGTTCTCTGCTCTTCGATCGAACGTTGAAAAGCCTAAGCAGGGTGTCTCCCGATATCATAGGGAATCATTCTAGGGAAGGGCAAGGAAAGGGAAAAAAATGAAGAAGGGAAAAAATGAAAGGTCAAAAGGGAAAAGAACAAGGATAAGGAAAAGAGTTCCAAGGTAGCACGCCACAAGAAGCATCCGCCAGGCTGGAGGAGGTCCGAGGCCGGTCAATGAAGTGACCTATCGAGTTCGAGGACGACGATGATGGAAAAGTAGATTTGACCGAATTATTGTCGCAGGACTTCCTCGCCCGTTAGTTTCGATAATCTTTTGACGGTATTGAAACGATGTGAATATCACGATGTTAGATCCAAAGAATGTCGGACGGGTCATAATTTCGCAATTCATATTAAGGCTGTATTTTTAACGAAACGATATATCAACATAAAAAATTATTGTGAGATTCTGCTCGACACTCTTTCACGATGTTAAACATCTAATTCCAATTACAATCTTTTCCCTACTACATTATTACATAATCAATCATAAATTTATTATATGAATATTAATTTAATTCTAACTTTTTGGATTTTATTAATTTAATTTTAAACATTTGTATGAAATTTAATACCATATTATTATTCAGGAAAAGGTTGAATCTCCTATGCAGCGCTGGTATTTGCATAAAACCTACTTTTTCGTTAATTAACGAATATTACTTAGGGAATCCAGTGAAAACTACTTCAAGATCTCTAACAAAAATTAAGGGGTTAAGAAGAGCATTATATGAACTGACTGAGCAAATTAACCACCCGGTGCTGAGCATCGCCAAAATATCTTTCTTTGGAAAATTATTGAAATTCACAACAGTTAAGACTTGGAGCACCTAATTATTTTCAGAATTTTCAACTCAATGATACTCGATATTCTAATTTGGGATATATTTCCATGTTGTTCTATAGTGCTCCTTCAATCCGTAATCAAATGCTAAAATGCTATTCACTTGTAAGACTGTTTGGTTGAGAGGGAATAAGAAAACATTCAAATATAAAGACTCGGGCAGCGCTAATTCCATGTCCAAAATAGCTTAATACAAACCTTTTTCATTGAGTCAAAGATGTTTTTATTTGAGTAAAATAATTTTATGCGAATCAATTTTATGGGCTTTCACATGTTTGGTTTGCTGAAAATAATTAGTTAACGGAAAACCATTTACGGTTAAAGAAAATGTGTGTGCTTAAAATTAGGAAAATGAATTCTCTAATATGAAAAGGGGGAAACATTTTTCAGGAAAATGATTTTCTAGAATGCATTTTTCCTCTATTAGGAAGTTTTCCACAAAGCAAGCACCCCCTAAATGAAAACCAATACTCTTTTAACGTTGTTTCTCCAGTGAAAGGAAACACAAACAAACTTAATGTTCACATTTATCCCCTTTAACTTAAAGATCTCCAACTTGGCATCAAACATACTAATTAATATTTTTTTCAGTCGTCTTCGTAAATATGAAAGAATCAAAGAGGCTGTGTAAATGCATTTTATGCAAAAGTGAGTTGAGGGGAAAGAGACATTAAACAAAATCGGAACATGGTATATAAGTTAGCCAAACTATTCCAGTGAAAGCACGGTGGATATATGTTTAAAAGTGATAATTAAATGAATGTTTGTATGAGATTTGCGTTTGAATATTTGTGTGGATCAAGCTGGTGTCGTCTTGTGACAGTTATATTTTTGTGGTGATGTGATCTTGCATAAGGCATTTCTTTTGTAAATTTTAATTACGTTTTCACATTAGCTGGTGAACTGCTGTCAAATTAACATGCATGAGAGACTTCCTTTCTGATGTTCTTATTAAATGATTAGTACTTTTTAAAATTCTGGACTTCTACTGGTCATTTATAAATTGGTGCTTCGAAATTATTAGTCGATCCCCAATATTTGTTTATTGGAAAGAGAAATAAATGGAATATGGTGCCTTGGAATTTCTTTTAGGACGAAGAGGATGAAGAGGGGGCCCCTATGAGCACTCTTCCTACCTAAGAATGAGAAAGTGGGGCTCAGGATGGCTAGTGTGGAAACACGTGAGTGAAGGAATGGGATTTTGCCCACTTAATGACTTATAAAATAGATATAGGAGAGGATTAAAAAAAAATGTTTAAATCTGTATAAGCACGTTGCCGATAATGTAAATTTCTTTTTCCCCCTTGATACATACATTGAATTATTTCTTATCACATTAGTACGATATTGAATTATCCTCACGTCACCTTTTTCCAAAAGCCGCCATCGGATATATCTCAATCACAAATACTTATTTATTAAAATTTAGGAATTTAACATCTATTTGAAGCAAATGGCATTTGCTTTCTATTGAAACATTCTCATGTTTGGCCTTTTATTGGATGAGGACTCGCAACTTGCAAAATGCAGGAAGGACGGCAGCTGGTTTTGAAATTATGTTGTGTAGAAAGATAGAGGAAATGAGGCTCAAGATTGATTGACTAGAGAGAAAAATTAATGGAAGAAGGGTTTTCGGATGGATATGTCTCTTTAATGGATATTTGAGTCAATTAAACTAAAAAAAAAAGGGTGAATTAAGTCATTTAAGGTGCGGAATTAGCAGCACCTAAAACGGTTGGGACAATGGTTCTAACTAAAGGTGAACGGCTTTAGGATTCATTCAGGTTTCACATGCTTGGGACTTGAAATCTTTCCTGTCATAGGTTACAGGGTCTATCCAGAAACTAGCCAATTTTTTTTTTTTCATTTTTAGTTAAACAAAATAAAAGTGAACACAACAACAAAAATGAAGTTTCTAATTTGCCAATAGCAATAATCCATATCCATGAAAAATCGCTCTTAATCACAACCACCTAAAATCAAAAGAAACAACAAACATAGTTAATCACCTAATAACAATTTTAAATTAAAATTACTATTAATTAAACTAAAATAATTATTGAAAAGCCTCAGCACATATATTCATTCCCCTTCAACTTGTAAACTCTATTTGCAAATGATGATGTCCTCATTAGTACAATCCATATCTAAAATAAAGATGAGATTAAATAAAATATTCACTTATTAAATATATAAAGAGATTACAATATTAAAAGATATAAACATCACATACCCAACTCAAATTTCTGATCACTTGAACAATGCATACTAGGTTCCTAGTCTGGCTCCTAATTCGGCTCTCCTAGGGTTCAAACCACATATTCTCCCGTTCCTAAAACTATGGAACTAGAAATTGGACTGAGTCTCACTAGATCCTAGAATTAGATCGATGGGATTGGATCTAGTCCTCTCATTCTCCATTCTTTTCTAGAAGAAGAAGAAGAGGAAGAAGAAACAAAATGGATCTGACATTTGGTAAATAATTTTAGTAATTTTGCAATGTCACGACGAAAAAAATTATTATAAGAAAGCCTTAAACGAGCTTGTTGCTCCCAAGCAACAAATCTAATTAGGGAATGATATTTTTAATATTCTGCAAAAAGATTGTTAAGGGCATTGCCCCTAAGATAAAATATTCTTTTATTTTAGACAAATTGAAGCTGAGTGCACGATCATTCACGATTAGGTTTTGATGCCGCCAGTATAAAGAGTCCGATGGCTTATGGTGAGGATAAGTTAAGAAATTCTGCCGTATGCCATCTTTCACTGGGGACGACGCCACCGGACATAAATAATGGGCATGGATACAATCTTATACAATAAATAAGTTAGTTAAATAAATCACTTACAAGGAGAACAGAGAAACTTAGATTTGCCGTGAAGTCGCAGGTGTTGACAATAACCTTCCTTGTAAGACCACCCACCGGAATCACGGTAGCATCCATTGACGACCAAACAAAATTTATATTTTGCATATATAAGGAGCGCACTTGTTACGCGTGAATAGAGATAGATGAAATTTTTTATTTCAGTAAAGACAAAGAAGCATGTAAAGAATTCATCCTCTCTTTTTTTTTTTTATAATAAAATTTCAAAATGTCACAAAAAGAAAGATGATAGAGATTTGCGAAGTGCTCCACAACTTTTTTTGACATTAAGCATGATGCATATTCCGGATGTTGATAAGGCAATGGTTTCAAAATGATGTTCCTGCTGCAGCTAAAATTTCAATCCAGTTCCTTGTGCCAGCTCTTTGTCTCTTTTGGCTGCTATTTCTACCACTGGAACAAGAGTTAGATGGCGGCCATGGGTGAGAATTTGGTTCGCGTCAAGGCTAGCCGGTCTCACAAGTAGTCAACGAGATTTTTCTAACCCTATTTTTCCGATCTCAGTCATCCGTTCACACCCCCACTTAAGCATTCCTTTCGATCTTCCACGGTTGTTTTCAAAAATCAGCGTCACAAATCAATAAGAACCGCATAAGTTCTATCGGAGTCATAATTACTTCTCATGATTCACGTTTAAGATTGGAGACAGGTGAAACTCATCGTCAATGCGGCCTCGTTGGCATTACTAAACGATCCAATAAGAGGTTCGCTGATAACGTGACCCACGCACGCGATTTCTAGGAAGTCGAAAGGGACGTCCCTGTTTGCAGACAAGGAAGTACGTGTGATTGCTGTTTTCTATTTTAACTTTCTTTCTTTCTTCTTCTTCTTCTTAAAGGGAAAGGATGGGAGAATGGAAGGGTGGCGTGAAGGCATTCAAAAGGGGACAGAAATAGTACACGAGGGTATCATTCAAAGCCAATGCCCCCCTCCTTCTCCTCGTCAACTTGTCTGCAACTTGCGCAATCTCCCCTCATATTCATATTCAATTCAACTCTCACATACACTCACCCCACCTTCCTTCCTTACAACACCTTCCTTCACCACATATATATATCTATATAATATTATTATATATAGAGAGAGAGAGAGAGAGAGAGAGAGAGAGAGAGAGAGAGTTGCACTTCTTTTTATCTGACAGAGAGAGAGAGAGAGAGAGAAGAGCAGAAGAAAACAAGGTGCAACTTGCAAGATATACCCTCACTTTAAAAACAGCCACTTGCAAAGCTTGATTGATTAATCACACAAAAGAGGCCCAAGCAAGTTGCAGCGCTTTGCTCTGATCTAGCTGTTGGATTCCCATCACCTCTTATTTTTCTCAATTCCTTTTTCTTTTTGCAATTACACCCCCCCACATGTCCGCCCTCAGAAAGACACTGCACCCAAAAATGCGTTCATCAATTCTTCTTTTTTTTTTTTATTAAAATAAAAAAACAGAGAGAAAATTACCCGGTATGATTTCCCACTGGCTGTTATCAAATTATTTCCTAACGAACCCATCTTTTCATTTAATGAGAAGAAGATATTTGCGAGAATCATTTATACAGGGGGTGGTTTTGTAAATATCTCTAGCCTTTCTTGCCCACAGAAAGAGGGCAATCCGGCTTAACTTCTGGAAGTTCAGAACATGGCATGCCCACCTTTTCGCCTGGTCGTTTGTTCTTTCTTCTCTCTTCCCTTTTTTACCTCCGAAATTGTACAAAAGCTAGCAATCCAGTCCTACATTTTCGCGATTTCAAAAAAAAAAAAATGAAAAAGGTCCTACATTTTCGCTCGCTTCCTCTTGGATTCCCATTTTAAGTGAAAATAATAAAGCATCAACGAAAAAAGTATAAGAGAGAGTTTTCTCCCAAATGGCATTGCATGCAATTATAGAAAACAAGGAAAAAAAGGGACAGAAATTCCAGAAATGCAGTATGCCATTGAGGTTGCTGATAACTTGTGATAAAATTCACAAGAAAGGATGGGAAAAAAATAATTCAGATCAAGAATAGAAAAACCCTAGAAGACCAACAGCAAGTAAATTCATGTAATAATAGTATATTAAACAAGATTCGGATTGGACTGAAAGGTTTCTTTGCTCGGCGACGGGACAACACACATCGGGCTTACTCACGGAAAACGACGGGCGTATCGACAGGGGAGGCCGGAACACCGGAAGAACACATTGATAATATCTAAATAATAATAAATCGAAAGAGAGAGAAAAATAAAGGGGAGAAAAGGTCAAAAATTACAGGAACAAGAACGGACATGGAAAAAATCGGTCGCTCACGGAGAGAAGGGTTTGCCGCTGTTGTTGTTGTTGTTGCCGTCGTTGATGTTTCTGGCCAGGTTGCATGAGATCTGAGAGAGGGACTGGAGGTTGCAGCGGACGATGGTGTCCACGAAGACGCAGGTCTCTTCCTTGGTGTTGCCCGGGGGCACGTCGACGACGTAGGACTCGACGACGACGGTGCCCTCCCCGTCCCCGTGGCCGTTGCTGTCGGCGGCGGGGTGGAGGGTTGTGACGGACCTGTAGTTGGCGAGGCAGTGGTCGCCGCCCACGACGCTGAAGCTGATGACGTGGCGCTCGTTGTCGAGGATCTCAAGGCGCTCGATGCTGTTGGCAGCGGGGAGGCCGGAGACAACGCGGATCTCACGGAGGGTGCCGACGTCACCGTCGCCAGCAAGGACATGGCAGCTCTTGACGAAGTGCTTGTACTTCTGGGGGTGGTCGAAGCGGCGGACGAAGGACCAGACGGTGGGGAGCGGGGCGTCAATGTGTTGCACCACGGCGGAGCAGCACTGGTCGGGGCCGACGGCGTAGGTGTGGTAGAGGGCGGCGGCCTCGGGGACGGGGCAACCGGCGAGGGGCGTGCGCTTCGGGTAGTCGTGGCACGTGGTGGCGGTCGTGGCGGAGGCCGCGGCCGGGTTGGGGTTAGGGTTGATGCGGTGGAGGAGGACGGAGGATTGAGGGGCGTTGGAGGGCATGGCGTCAGGATTGGGGGAAACCAGAATGGTTGCTTCTTCAATTTCTGCTAGAGAGAAAGAGAAAAAGAGATAGAGAGAGAGAGAGAGAGAGAGGAGGGGATGGTGGAGGGGGAGGTGGAGGTGGTGGTAATGAGAGAGAGAGAGGGAGAGAGAGATTGGCTGGGGAACTTTGAGAGGTTGATGAATGAATTTGAAGGTTGGTGGGTAAAATAAGCACACTTTTTTCTGGGCTAGTTGTGTGTGTGTGTGTATATATATATATATATATATATATATATATATATATATATATAATATAATATTATATATATATGGGATCGTGTGTGTGTGTGTGTGTGTCACTTTCCAACTGCCTCAGAGGTGGCTGCGTTTGTTCTTTCTTCCAAGTGGGTGATGTTGAGAGAGAGAGGGAGGGAGGGAGAAGAGGAGGACTTCAATGAGAGGCCGTGGAAGAGGGACGTGACTAATGTAGGGCTTATAAAGAAGAAAAGAGCCTCAAAAAAATTTAAACGATGCTCGTTAAACTTATTTTGATAACACAAAAAATCCAAACTTATGCCTATGACTCCAAATTATTTTTTCATAACACCAAAAACCCCAAATTTTTACTCATGTGGTCCATTTATCCTAAATTTTGAGGTAAATATGTTATGCGGATAAAAATCTAGGGTTTTTGATGAAATTTTTTTGAGTAATTTGTATTACATTGGTACAAGCTTTGGGTAAATGTATCTCATGGGTAGAAGTTTGAGGTTTTTCGTGTCATAAGAAAAAGTTTAAAGTAAATATGTCACGGTAGGCGTAGTTTTTAGTTTTTAGTGGTTTTTTCCTATAAAAATATAAGAGAGTTAAATTTAAATATAATTTGATTGAACACATATCATGTGAGCAATATGATAGTCGCCTATGCCATATCAGCCGCTAAATAGTAATCAAAGACAAGTTTTTCCGTGGAAGTACTTATGAAAAAGTAAGAGATTTAAATTTAAATATAAAAAAGTTCGGTCGAACGCATATCATGCGAGTAATGTGATAGTCGCTTATGCCATATCAGTCACTAAATGGTGATCAAAGATAATTTGTTCTATGCAAGTACAATACAAGAGGGCACTTCTTTTTATCCCTATCCAGTAAAGGTTTTCAACCTATCTTTTATTGTCACTTTTCTTTTCACCACACTCTAGTTCGATGTAATCAATAGGCTTACCTATTGATGGCGATATGTTCACTAACCAACAGGCAATATTCTCTACTTTAGCTAAAAATCCACATCTAATTTGGAATTGGAGAGTAAACAGGAAGTCCTTTTAGTTACATTTTGTTTTTGAGTTTTGCAAATGCATTGGTGCAAGTGTAATGTTTCACTATGTCTTTCTCTATGTAAAATAGGCTAAGTTTATTAGAACAGAATTTCAACCCTTTGTCGATTCTCATGAACATGATCTTCATTCTGAGATGCTCTTCAAATATCACCTTCCATGACTTGAAACAACTAGGTACCTTGCTCTTATGCTAAATCCACATATAAAACATAAATGGTTCATGAGCTTTGGCTTAATGTACAATGTGATTCTTAAACTTTTTACTGTGTTCAATGTGGTCCCTGAGTTTTAGTTCAATATGTAATGTGAACCCTAAGTTTTCATTGTATTCAATGTGTTCCTTGAGCTTTTGATATATATTCAATTTAATCCCTGAACTTTATAAAAATGTTCAATATTGTCTTTTCATTAATTCAAGTTTAAGGACAATATTGAACATTATAATGTATTATTCATGGACTAAATTGAATATGTACCAAAGTTTATGGATCACAATGAACAATTTAAAAATTCAGAAATCACATTGTACATTAAACTAAAATTCATGAACCATTTATGGTGTTTTCCTTTTTTTTTTTAAACATCATAAAAGATGACAGCACATATTAGGCACCTCCCTTAGATGAAAACTAAAAGGGTCACCATAAATCTAAGTGAATGCAGCATACAATCTCCTTAGTCATTTGAATTATCGCATCAAATTTCACTCTCCCACAACCACTATTGTCACCATCTTCACATAAATTTAGCTTCTCAATCCCGTGACCTCTCAATAAACTCCTCTAACTCAAAATCATCATCTCTCTTTCACTCATGCGTATGAGCCTTATGTGTGATCAATACGCCATGTCCTAATTAGAAGCCTTAGAGAATCTTGTAGACAAGTCCATTATTGTCATTCATTGGAAGAGAAATAACTTGCACTCTATCTTCCCTAGGGTCATAGTCAAAGCACCTCAAGAGACATCCAAAACTCCACCTTCAAAGGAGATCTAGTATCTGACCCTATCAAGAGCACACGGCCAAATAAAGCTCTTCCTCAGCATTGGCACATGCCTTACAATAGCCAATGTCCTCATAACGACATCATGTATCCTAATCTGGATTCTTCCTATTACCACTACTTCACAAGCAATACCATTACCCATAGGCATTTTATTACCCTCTATGCAACGGTAAGTAGTAAACTTCAATATCCATGAGAAGCCACGTGATGTAAGCATCCAATCATTACTTGATGAGTTGTGGTAATCACTAAGACATCATCAATATCAATTGAACTATTGTTTGTTGTAACAACAACATTATAATTGCATGCAGACTCCACCTTAACTCCTTTTTTTCTCGTACTTCAGACAATATCTCCTATAATATCCTACATCATCACTGTGACAACACCAAAGATTCCAAAAATTGGACCTTGATTTAGAATGACTAATCTATTTGCTACTTCCAAACCCTCCATGGTTAACCAAATCTTGTGCTATATCTTGCACCAAGTTATCTTCTTGTAAACCTCTTTATAGGTGCATCAATGTTTTCAAAAGGAGCTGGTAGGTGCACCAGTAACATCATGCCTTGTATCTCATCAAGAAAAGCCTAAGTAACGTCCTTTAAGTCCGTCATAAATTTGTTTAACTCATCTAAGTGGGTTTCAATGCCTTCAATCACTGGAATTGAAACATCATTTTTAGCATATACAAGTAATTCTTCGAACCCTTCATCAAATAAAGGGTCTCAGGTTTTCCTCACAACAGTAAGGCATCATTCTCTCTAGCCTTCTAATAACAGCTTATTTAACAAATTCAACAACATTATGCTCTTTGCCTTCCCCATTAGCTCAACCTTATCGGTATGTTTCATCATTTCTGATAATTTATTTTTGCCATCCAATGCCTTTGCCAAACTCTTGGTTGTTAACAGGCATGCGTGTTAATACTCTACAACCCAAAGTTGTTCCTTCTCAATTTCAATCTTTGCTCTAGACACAATTGCTAACATAACATTCTAGATAGTGTGACAAGCAAAGGCCCCAAATCAATTTTAGAAACAGTAACCTTAGCTCTCATATAATTGTTGCAAAATTACAAAAAGCTATCAGATCTTGCAATTAGGCATCAAACGCGAGAGAACACAATTACCAAAGAAAGTAACAAGGAACAATAATAATATAAGAGATTTACACGATTTGATATGAGGATCGGTACCTATTCCACAGAGAGAGCTAGCCACAAAGAAATCCACTTTGAATCTAGAGTATTATACTCAATTGCTCTAGTGTTTTCCATCTCTTGATCACATCAATAGCATACCCATAAGTGTTATTTCATATTCTTTTACAAGTTACTCACTTAGAAAACTCACAGAAAGATAACCTCATCTCTTGTCTTGGTTGCTCCAAAGCATAAGTTATGAAACTAGGTTAAAAACAAGCTTTAAATCCCGAGTTTCCCCAAGTCAAATTGCCTTCAGGCACCCGCTACATGGGCAGAATCAAGAGCCCTTACGGGTTCCAAGCCGGCTGCCCGACCAATGCCTAGAATGGCCTACTAGGCGGCGCCCAGGCTTTCCTGACTGCCTAGTCCTATACTTTTGGTTCGGGCACGCCTCGTAAACATCGTAGTTTGGCTCCAATCCAACCTCGAATTCGGCTGGAAATTGAGAAACGCTTTTAACAAGATCAACCCCTTCTGGTCGTTAAAAAAATCCCAAAGGAAATGCCATGAGAGAGAGATCCTAAAGTTCTTGTCTTGAAAGTCGACTGTAAGTTTACGAAAGGTATTCCAAAAGCCAGGGATTGGGCTAAAGGCTGTTAGAATTCAACGACTTTGAAATGGATTTTCTCCAAGAAAGAGAGGAACACCAAACGGTTTGTCTAGTGGAGGCATTACCTTACATGTCATACACGAACCATTGCAATTCAACCTGCACGACTCGATATAAACATCTCGAGACGGTCCCGAAGTCATTGTCCATTTAAGAAGGGTTCTTGGTCAGATTCCCTATTGCGGATACGAGGACTTCTCATATAAGTAATGTTTATTTATGACAGATGGTGCAACTGAGCAAGATAAATGCGATAACAGTATTTCTATACATTTAAGAAATAAAAGAAAAAATGCACAGCGAGAATAAATCAATGATTTTCGAGAACTAGTCAATACGGTAATGGCATGGGCGAAATTCAAGAAACTAGTGCCAGCTTGTCCGTTGAAGAAAGGATAAATAAGTGGTCATGGCCTGAATTCTATTACTACTGTGGCAGATTTTCATTATTAGTATTTTTTTTTTCAAATTAAGCTTGAGTGTGTGTATTAATTTGTAGTCTTTAATACTGTACAGGGTTTTTTTTTTTTTCTTTTTAAAGTAAAGAAAATTAGGGACCCTCAGACATAGAGGCACGGTACTTTGCTCAAGAGCAGATGGTCCCGGTTTTATTTCAAATTTAAAGGGCGGTCCTATCAGTTCCTATTGTTTACGAGCCTTATATCTCAAGTTGGAAAATACAATAATAATTGCTATTAAATAAGAAAAAATAAAAATGACAAGTGGTCCATGGCTCAACCTTGATCATTGGGAAAGAAAAATAATTATCGATCTATCTTAATCATCCCCTCCCAACGATTGCACCCCCTCAATTTGCAACTTGATCTTTTTAAAATTAATTGCTTTGTTGATACCTAAAATTCCAACCTTGGCCTCCCCATGTCAACTCAACGCCTCCCATTCTTTTAATGTTTATTGCATGTTGCATCACCAAATTTCATTATTTTTCTCGTGCTCTCATATGTTTCAAGGATAAAAGTATAAAAGGCCCTTCGATTCTCCCACGGAACACTGTACGTGGTCATAAAGAGTGTCTAGAATTTGGTACCCAGCCTTATACCCGGCCTCTGTCTTACATAAGTTTAGTAAATAATTGGATAAATTATATTAAATCCTAGGTACTAACTGGGCTAACTTCCATGACCATTGACTTCAGGACCTATATAAAAACACCTTTATACTAACAAACACCCCCCCCCCCCGGGGGAAAAAGTTGAATTATTGCTTGCAAAATCATAGGAACATATGAGGACGCTTCTCAAATGAGACTGCCCAATAAATCATACATGACAAAGCTCACTATCTCTGTAGAAAGTAGCACAGCTTGTCCGTTGGTATCGAGTGCACTTAGAGGTGACATGGGGGAAAGGAAAGGGAGAAAATTATTCAATCAGTTCAAAACTTATTATACGGATGCTGATTCAATCTTAAATTTTTTGATTTTGTCGATTTAGTCATTAATAATTGCGTGATATTCTAACATAGTCCTTCTAGTCAATTTTTGTTGGAAATTATTGATATAACGGTCCAATCTTAATCAAGCGTCTTACGTGGCACACCACTAGGTTTAACAATTTTTAAGCAAAAGTTGATCGAAATGACTATATTGAAATTTCATGCGGTTTGGGATTAAATTGGCAAAATTTGTAAATTTAAATTGAATTGACATCCTAAAATAAATTTTTAACTAATTAGATTATTTTCCTGAGAAAAACTGTATGTGTGGAGTGAAAAAGGAGCACTTAAATATTCAGTTACTTAATTGTCTTAAGAAAATTAGCTTTAGTGAAAATGGTAAAGGATATTATTAACAAATGTTCCAAAATACCTTTGAAAACCTAAATAAAGAAATTTTATCATTTTCTGTTTTCCAAAGCACTGGGTTTCTCGTGTTATGTTCAATCAACATATTGAAAAAGAATATCTTTCTTTTAGGTATGATTAACACATGTCTCGTGTGCACTTGTGCCAAAACCTTCAACTCGAACTCGGTTTTGCAATCTTCTACCATGAGGTGCTACTCTAGTATCAAATGCATTTGTTTATTGCAACGAAGGACGTGCCAATTATTGCCCATTCCATTTTGACTTAGGGTCAATTAGTCAACAAGAAGCACTCCCAAAAATCAATCCTCAAATTGATTGGGGTCTCAACTTGAGGAAGGAAATAGGAACATGGACGAAAGGATAAAGAAAGTGCTTCGAGCCTGACCCAGTTGCGAACTCTTCGTGAACTAATTTAGGGAAACAAAAGGACCCAATTGAGAAATTTCTCTCTATTTTAGTGGGATTGGAAGCGACGTTTACTCCCCCACGCCATGCCAAAGCAGGCCTCTCTCCGTTTCTCCATGTTCCTCCAATTAAATCTTCGTCTTTCCCTCTGCCTTGACGTGATCCGCTTGTGTTGCTCCTATCTTGTTCTATTGCCACATGATTCAACAGGCATATCGGGGTTGGCTTTCATGCTTGCTTTTTTTTTCTGAACTAAAGCTTTCATGCTTGCTGACAAGCAAATTTTATTTAGGGAAAAAGTAATACCTGGCGTGACATGTTAATGTGCTAAGATAACTCGATTGATTGGTGATTGCATGCACACTTTTCACGATAATTTTGCCACGACATTATCTCTACAATGGACCGATCAAGCTCGTTTTCAATGCAAGTTCCAAAATTTTAACGATTGAAAACATGTGCCTTACACTTTCCTTCCCGATAATATGGTTTTTTGTCTCTCGGAAACCGTAAGAGATAAGCAATGATATTTAACTAGCTATTATCATCATGCTAATTTATCATGCAAAATAGGCGTTACGCATTGAAATATATATGGTTCGATGAATGTGATCGGACTATTTTAACTTTGCTTCCACCCTTTTTAAGTTACCTTTCTTCAGTACATATACTCCCACTTGCACATATATTATCGTATAGAAAATCATTCCTCGTCTTTAATTTGATTCTCCATTTCTCCCTCATATTGCAGGCTGCATCCTCTCACTCGGGTTTGAATACAAACCCCACACTCATGTATATATGGCCAAGTGCACAGAGCATTGACATCATCGCATACGTATCAATCTAGTGTTCCTCGGGACAAATCCCAAGATTATTACCTTACCTATTAAAAAAATCCTGCATTGCAAAAATTCTAAAAAGATTTGTGGAAACTATAAGAGATAAACAATGATATTTAGCTAGCTGTTATCGTCATGCTAATTTATCATGCAGAATAGGCATCACGCACTGAAGTATATATGGTTCGACGAATGTGGTCCGACCATTTTAACTTTGTTTCCATCCTTTCTAAGTTATCTTTCTTCAATACATATACTCCCACTTATACATATATTATCTTCTAGAAAACCATTCCTTGTCTTTAATTTGATTCTCCATTTCTCCCTCATATTGCCGGCTGCATCCTCCCACTTGGGTTTGAATACAAACCCCACACTCATGTATATATGGTCAAGTGCACAAAGCATTGACATCATTGCATACGTATCAATCTAGTGTTCCTCGGGACAAATCCCAATATTATTACTATACCTATTAAAAAAATCCTGCGTTGCAAAAATTCTAAAAAAGATTTGTGGAAATATTACTCTGCTGATATTATATAACAAAATAATATAAACCATGGTAGAAAATTTGAGTAATTCTGCGTCGACACACATGGGCATGCGAGCACACATGATTTGATATATATACATCAACTAGGAGGGTGTTACAAGATGGTACTATACGTACTAGATAGCTAATGGAAATCATAGGGTACCCTCAAGGGCTGAGGTCAGTTACTGATTGACAAATATTTTATGAGATTTTGCAGGACCGGTGTTAAACTATTGTAAAAGTTTAAAATTCGTGGTTTCATATTTGATTATTCTATTCCTTTAATAATTGAGGTAAAAGTGAAAGCTAGTTCCTTCCTTGCGAAAGGCAGTTTCATCAACTTAAAGGAAGGGGTGGGAAGTCAAAAAGTCAGCACTTGAGCCGGACAAAGATGAGCATCAAAAGAGAAAACAAATATTGACCAGGAAAAGAAAAAATAGGGGAAAAAGTCGAGTCTTTCCGCATTTTGCGCAATCAGTTTTGGAGTCTATTTTAAAATTGGTCTTTGAAATCAATGAAAGCTTTGATCTTTGAAATTAATTTATTTTTTCACTGTGCTGCTAACTATAGCCTTACAATATTTTTATTTCTATGTGATAGTAAATGCAGGAATTGAATCAACACTTTTGTTCGGAAAGATGAATAACGCCGATAGTTATTTAATTTTCAAAAATTCCATGCAATAATTGAAGTGCATAACTTCGCTTATACAATGAAAAAGAAAGTTTAGATTAAAATTGCAACTTGCATTATTTTGGTGATAGTTATCAACATAGCTAAGAAGCTTCATAAAATGATATGTCACCGTTATCTTATAATTTATTAAGTTGAAGCATACATGTTTGGTTGGTGGGAAATCATGTATGCACTTTATTTCATCTATGGATTTAATTTACAACCAAAAGAAATTTGTATTACTAATATGTCATAAACAAATGTTGCTGCTGTGCATTTATTTACAATATAATTAAACGAAATGGCTTTGTTGTCTATTCTATGCACTCCATTGAAGTAATGTGTCCAATGTGCATTTATAGTAGAGTAAGTGAGATAACTGAGATTTTTTTCTTCTAATCAGTCTAAAGAGTATTGAGATATGGGACGATGTGGCTTGACGACAAAACTCCGTTCTTAACCATAAATCCAATTTACACAATTTTCTATCTTTATACGAGATTAGATCGATAGAGGTAAATAGAAAAGAAAGGAAGATTATTAATTACAGAAAAAAAAAAAAGGGAGGGAGTTGGAGGGATTTGATTACAGCGTTGTTTACATGTTAATTACATGAGAAAATGAATATACTATTTATGACTAATATAAGATAAGTTTATAAATATACAAGAATGAAAAATGTGTTTACTAGTCACCACACCTCTCCCAACTGCTGAACATTGATGGATTTCCAGGATTTTAAGAGCCGTAAAAGTTACTCTGGGTGTCTATTTTGGCAAAAAATGAATGACTTGTAAAATAATTTACTAAAAATAATTGTTTGTATTGCTTATAAAAGTAAATTAATAATAATTTTTTTTTTTTTTACTGTCATTGAGAATATCTAAACATAAATTGTTGCTAATAATGTAAATATTTTTATTGACTAACTGTCTCAAGCAACATAAACAATAATTTTTAGGAAAATATTTTTAAATTATTTATTTTTGAAAAACAAACGAAGGAAAAAAAAATGCAAATCCCTTCTAATTCTCTCCTTCATTCTCCCTTAGTTTATCCAACCTAGTGACCATTTTAGAATGACTGCTCTTCTTTCCTAGTCTCTTCTACCAAAACACCATCATTTTGCGTGGCCACGACTTCCTTGAAAGTTGAATTTTCGAGAATTATATTGCGCATAGGCTGTGTAAAATTGGCTTTCTATTATTACTGTCTCGGTTAGATGATGTATCGTTCCCCGTACTTTGCATGTTCTATCAGCAACTAAAATCAAAATACCTTTTCAAATCCACATTCAGCCAGATTGCGGGGCTGGCCATGAGCCATGTTGAAAGCGCAGTGACTACACGAGAAAGGCAAAGGCCAAGCAGCGATTTGAACACCGGCAGCGACCACAAAGAGAGGCAAAGGCCAAACAGAGATCGAACACCGCCCTTGTTAACAGATATACCACCGATTTTTTTCTTTTCCCATGCTGTCAAATTTCGGCTGTTTCTATCCATGGGAAAAACGGCGTTTCGAGCTCTCCTCGATGGATTATTATAGTTTTGGCATTTATTATGGTGGCCATATGTTAGTTGAGTGCTTCGTATGCTAGATGTTAGAAGCTTGGTACGGGAATCACGGACTCTATCTGAAACTCCACTGGGGATTTGATCTGGCACCAGAAATTAGAGCTGAGGGTTTCGGGGTTTTGTGGTTGGATTGACCTTTCGATACTTAACTTAGCATTGGAAATGAGAGAAAATTTAGAGGGAAAAAGGGGAGTATATGGGCTTAAGGATGGGAGAGACATTTTTCTAGAGAGAGAGAGTCAGATGGAGAGAGATCATGCCTGAGTGTCCATGTAATTGTTTATATGTTACTATTGACAGGTTGTCGATAGTGTCTGATGAAAATTTATAGATGCCAAGTAGTAAAAAGAATATAATAAATTGCGTTCTCATTATGGGGATCAATGTATGTGTAACTTTTCAGATAATATCAGCATCATTACATGCTCCAATGAAATAAGATTAAAGTGATGTCTAGTCAAGATCAATCTATCCAATAATTAACTATAATTGCTAGGTTAAATACTCAATATGCCAACGTATCAAAAATATCTTGACAACGATGGATTGGCTAGTCAAACCACACGCGCCCGGTCAAATAGCTGGATCAAGCTCCCAACCCAATGTCACTCTCCCCACAGGTCAGTCTTCCTCCTCACGTTTGAAATTCTCAAATCAAAGAAGGATAAAGATTCTTCTATGTAATATCTACTTTTTCTTTTTACACTAGCGATGTATGATCTACTTTTCCATAAAAGGTTATGAGAAATTAATATGATAACTTACAACTAGACTCAATATATGAAATTGTTAAGTGATTAAGTGCTTGATTTGAATACATTACATTATAATTTAAATACAATATATTAAAATTTAAATCAAAGCACTTCCAAATAGAGCAACCTGATATTTGACGCTCACTATTGTGTGAGTAGAGTGAACCTTAGACGAGACAGTTTGCCTACATCCTTGAATATCAGTAAAAAGAAATGCTTCCAGATACGAATGATTATCAAAGGTTTGCATCTTTACCGGAAAAGATCCTTGCTTTTGTCTCCTTTTCAGTTTTGATAACGTAGTCTTTTCTTCAATTACTCTACGGGACTCAATAGGCATTTGATAAGATTGGAAGAATTCAGAGTATTCAAATAGAATATTCTCATAAATGTGTCATATCAATCGTTCCTATCCTACCAAAAAAACACCAAACTTGACATATGCACATGCGACATGTTTAAACAATGCATGCCGAAGGACGAACGCAAAGAGAAAATAATAGGCCAATCCGAATGCAAGCGCATGCAGTTCCATGATTCTTGAGTAGCATGGTCTCGTGACGAACTGGGGTAGTAGGAACCCGCAATTTTGTACTGAAAGTCTTCTAGATGTTCCGTAGACCGAAAGCAAGGACGGGAAATATCTAACGCGCTCCTTAAGATTTAACATACGGATGTCGAGAAACTATTCATGCTCTGGGAGTTCTGTTTTCCTCGACAGTGCATCTCAACCTTCGAATGCGTGGATGTCATGCCCTGAACGCCTTACGCCTTAATCTAAGGATCGAGATGCTGATAAGCAATGCTCCCTGTTCAGATGATGAATACTCGAAAATTTAAGGCATCTCAACGTGCCTTTGTGGAAATCAACTTCCGTGAAATCAATTCCCGTCATGTTTGTTACATGCTGAGCTATTTTGGCGATGGACATGAATTCATGCGCAATGTTTCAGCCCTATAAAACGAGCGTTGGAGGATTGAACAGGCATGTGATGAAGAGTAAAGGGTTGTTGTTGGGTTTGATCAGAAGGTTTGGCTCATCGCAATCGCGGGGGCTCTCAGTTCTGGTCCCGTTCTACCGTCCGAGAAGAAGATGGGCACTTGACCTTTTGAAGATGGAAGAGGGCACTGTTCGAGAAGGAGATGGCGCTTGACCTTTTGAGGATGGAACAGGACACCTGATGTTGAGGAGTCGTCGTCGCCCCCATGTTCAAAGACTGATAAAATAAGACAGAGAGATGAAGACTACTTTTGAAGATTGCATTTTGCACTTAACCCAAGCCAAGCACGCGATGCCTCATGGGGATTATATTTTGCACTCTAGCACTAAACCATGAGGCCAAGAACACCAGGGGTGCACATGACAAAATTTATATTTCTCTATTTTTTTTGTTTTTTATTCCTTGAAACAGGTTTGGAATATAAATCCATTTGGTAACGTATTTCTGAAATAGATTTATATTTCAAAAATATATTTGGAATAAAAATCAGAAGTTAAAACTTTTAGCTTTTCTATTTCTAAAACAAAAGTGAGAAATGAAAAAACTTCTTATTGTTTACTCTCGTCACTACCCACCACCCATGGAACACTAGATGCCGGCCGCGGGTTGCCCATTGCCCGTTGTTGGGCATCATACGTCAGATGCCTGTCGCCCGTTGCCTACGGTCTTTTTTTTTTGGTAAGGGTTGCTTGTGGTCTTGCCACCCCCTGAAAATAGAAATTATATTTTGTTATTAAACAAATTTCTATTCTAGAAATAGAAATTTTAAGTTGTCATCAAACGCGTTTCTTTGCTCGAAACTCGTCTAGGGAATAAAAATTAATTTTTGTTCTAGAAATTTTATCATGTGTATCATAAACTGTTCTCTCAGAAAATACAAGCTAAGCCCTAATTCCCAAATCACCAACTATAAACCTAACCTTGAATTGAACACCTCCATTTTGCCACCTCTAGATAGAATTGTGGTAGGTCATCATAGTTGTTGACTAGACCTAATCAAATGGACGGGCTTGGCTACTTTTTAGTGGCCCATTGGCCCGCTTGGACAAAAATCCCAACATTGATCAATGGGGAAACCGAGCTTTGGATGGGACGTCGCCTTCCTTCATAGCATAGGAGAAATAATGTAAATGATCTCTAAACTTTTGACCCAAATACAATGTAATCCCTAAACTTATAACTCATTCAATATGATCCCCAAACTTTTGGTGTATATTCAATTTCTTTGTGAGATTATATGAAAAAAATTAATATTGTTCTTGAACTTGAATTAATAGAAGGAAAATATTGAACATTTTTATATAGTTCGGAGACTAAATTGAACAAATACTAAAGGTTTAGAGACCATATTTAATAAATGTTGATCACATTGCATATTGAGCCAAAATTCATAAATCATTTATGTCATTATCCTCTAAGTATATAATAATTTAAATAAGCTAAGAGTAGGGGAGGAAGCATGATGAGTATAATCAGGTAACCGACCCGTCCAAACCCTAAGGCTACGCTTGGCAGTTGGGATAAAATTTAGGATATGATATGATTTATCATATCCTATGTTTGGTGCTCGCTCAGGAAAGGATAAAGTGGGATATAAGGGGGATATAGACAGAATAAAATTATCCTATAGGATCCCATAGGGGGAGGTGGAATAAAGGTGGATAGAATTTCTAATGTTCATAATAGAAAAGTTATTTTTCTTAAATAAAAAACTTATTAATTAACAAAATTGAAATTATATTTCAATATAAATAATATATGAATTCTAATTTAAGAAATTAAAATAAAAAATAAAAAATTATTTTTAATTAATCTTATTTTAATTTATATATTCAACTTCAATTCTATCTTATAATAAACATTCAATCTATAAATTAAATATTTATATTTATTATAAATTTTAGGTATTTTTGTATTTTAGGTATGTTAGTACAGTTTACTATTTGATAAAATTTTATTAAAGAATGATGAAAGGGGAACATGTATATGATATAAGGTGAGAAAGTAGAAATTTTAAGGAATAGTGTTACGAGAGATTTTCACCATATCTATTTATAAACATTTAGCTTCATTTGTAACGATATGCCGTTTATATAAAAAAAAAATGTAGATGATATGATGTGAACATATCCGACTTTAATCTTTGCGATTCACCAAACAATGGACAGAATATAAGAAAATCTCTGAATTTCATATCCTATTATATCCAATCATATCCCGATTAGAAATCTGGATGACCAAACATAGCCTAAGAGGACGTAAACAACTTTTGGGTTTTTGGTAGCAAGATGGGTTTTAGGTAGGCTGAAAAAGAACCCAAGGGTCTGGGACAGCTATCGAAGCTGACATGTAAGAATACTAAAATGCCTTTATTTCATTTATAGTCCTTAGGTTATGTAATAAATAAAAAAATATTATAGGCTTTGGGAACTTTTAAAGATGTACCTTTCGATCATACCCAAAAACCTCTATGTTTGATAAATTATTTTAAAGGAACGCAAGATTACTTACATAATTTTGTGAACCCCAGAAAAAATAAATAATAAGCATGGCTTTTCATTTTAGGACAGTCAGATCTTAATTCTTTTTAGCCTTATATTCTGCAAATTGATGGGATTTATTATGTATTTAGTATAAGATCTTCATTTGACCAAAAAGATTATGGTGGGGTGTGGGTTGCCGACGGAACCCGATTACTTTAGTAAGGTAGAGTTGAGATTTTATATCGAAGCCAAAAAAGATCCGGAATAAATTTAGATCTGTGTCTAACTCAGAAAATGAATAATTTATTATAAAAACAAAAACAAAAAATATTTTCACTCTCTACGAAAATGCGTTGACATGAATTATTGTTGGTAATGAATATTAATGTGTAATTTATATATATTGTGGGACATTTCTATAATTATATTTCTATCGATATCCTTCTATAATTATTCGCTCCTACAAATACATATCATGCAACTCTCATTGGGGTTAAGCCATTATAAACACTTTATCATTATTTTCTCTTAATTCTAAACATCAAGGCTGCCTATCATTTTCCTGAACCTAGCCTAGTATGCTAGGAGAAGGGCTTCACGGGAATCAAGGCTGGGGGACTCGAATTAAGGGTGGTCCGGACCCCCGCGGTTATCATTACCTCCATTTTACTGTTGGGGTTGACTCCGAGAACAGAAACAATTTAAGGACATGCTTAGGTCCGAAGAGTTGAGATTTTATATCAAAGCCAAAAAAGATCATGAATAAATTTAGATTTGTGTCTAACTCAGAAAATGAATAATTTATTATAAAAACAAACAAAAATAAATATTTTCACTCTCTACGAAAATGCGTTGACATGAATTATTGTTGGTAATGAATATTAATGTGTAATTTATATATATTGTGGGACATTTCTATAATTATATTTCTATCGATATCCTTCTATAATTATTCGCCCCTACAAATACATATCATGCAACTCTCATTGGGGTTAAGCCCTTATAAACACTTTATCATTATTTTCTCTTAATTCTAAACATCAATGATAAAAATATTTTTCATTGGCTAATTATTTTAGACAAAACAAATAATTATTTCTAAGGAATTTTTTTTAAAAGGTGAATTTGTTGCGAAATAAATGGAGTTCGCAGAAAAACAAAAATTATTGGGACAAGTCTGGATGGGCATGGAAAACAAAAGAAAATGACAACATGCATCTCGTGCACTCTGTATTCCTTGGTCTTCGGTCTGAAAGTTCTTCAGGCCCCCGAGCTAGCCAGCTAGAGAGAGAGAGAGAGAGAGAGAGAGAGAGAGAGAGAGAGAGAGAACGTTTTTGATCGTTTTGGATTGAGGGAACTCGGGAAGCTGATAGCTTGAGAGAGAGAGAGATAGAGAGAGAGAGAGAGAGACGTGTTTGATCGTTTTGGATTGAGGGAACTCGGGAAGCTGATAGCTTGCGGCGTAATTCTCAGAAGGGTCGGATCATCAGGAGCGGGAGAAGGTCCGGGATGGATCAGATAATGAACAAGGTGGGGTTGTTGGACGCAAATTGCACAACCCCAAGATCTCTATAACCAGAACAAGAACATGCATAATTGAGTAGAAAGATTAACGCACCTGTTTTGGGATCCATCGAACATAAAGCGGAAGCAGAATAAGGATTACCCATATGTATTAAGGGGATCCACGCATCAAGTCATTCTCCTCTATTGCCTTCCGTATCACTGGCTCAATGAGGCGGCCCCCTCACGTGTAGAGTTAGGTAAACGCCCCTTAGGTGAGGATACATGTGAGAATTAGGGTTAGAGGAGAGACTTGAGCACTATTTATAGAGTTTCCAGCCAGTCCCCGTCATTACGGGCCAGACTCAACTCGGCCCACACTAGCCAGCCCATATTAGACTAATTAAAAAACCTTATATCTCACCTTAAACCAAACCCCGTAAAACGGTAAACATTAAACGGTAAATTACAATATCAATTAATATAGTCCATATCAGGAAAACTCTTACATTCTCCCACTTGAACTATATTAATTGAAATCGTACCTTATGTGCGCACATTTGGTCTAGAGATAATTCTTAATAGTCAAGTCTTAAACACCGAATCATGGCGGTAACTGCATGTATACACACAGAGCCTTTCATGGTCACGAATGTTCTCAGCTTTATTGATATGGATTCAATATGGTAGTATATCAAATGGATAACATCTCTCATAGAGAGATCCCATTTGTTAGTCATCATTCTCTTAACTTTAGGCGTCACAAAAACTTGTGCCACTAGAGAATACTTTATGATTCCAATGAACCCACATATGTCTTGTCCTTATGGTTAACCTTTATTTATGTATAACAAAACATATGCACAAGGCTAATAACCAGATGCCCCTATGTGACATCCCAATTTTCCAATTCTATTTTCAATAAATTGAGACGGGCATTTCGTTGGCACGCATATAGTTCTTTTCCTTGAGTCGGCCACTCATGGGGAAACTAGTCTATCGGGTGAAGCTGTTGAGAGTTTCTAATGCATTAGACTCGATAATTTAACCAAAAAGCGATCTTTCGACCGAGCTACTCTACAAGGGTCATTACGGCACAATTAAAAATCGATTAGAGATCGGAGATAGGTCGACTCGACAGAGGCATGTGATCAGGTGTGGGTGATTCCACCAGATTGCACAATTCTTGTCGATCGGCACTGGACCGACTTTTTTGTCGATTGGGTACCCTGTGTTCATATTTGAAATCTTGAGATTTCCCCGACAACCGAAAGTCGCAAATGTTTCAAAGATGTACATTGTGGCTTGAGATGATTAACCACAGGTCAAATGCATGAAAATTTCTAAAGGCTACCCGGTAGGTTGGGCCGCGCTAGTGTCGTGCCAAAGTGAAATTAACCGTGAGATTGAGATCAAATTTAGAAATTGGAAGTCTGGGTGTGTCACAAATCATTTTAGGATTATTGACTCACATTTGGAAGATTTTTCATGCAAGCCGAGCTTTTTCAGCATAATAATCAGAAAATGGCTAATTTGGCTCGAGAAATTAGTAGGCCCGCTTTTGATCGTACTTTTGGGACTTAAATTGGTTCTATGGACAAGTGAAGATGTGAATTAAAGTGTGGTGACATTGGATTAATTTTATGGACTTCAATTGGACTCAATTGGAAGAGAATTGAATGGAATTAAAGAAATTAATGTACAAAGTTTCATGCCCCGGCGGAAAAATAAAATGCAACCATTGGAAGAGGTTGTAGAGGAAATGAGTTAGTGGAAGATGACATGAGATGATGTCATGGTGGTTGGGCCAAAGAGAATGAGATTTGGACAAGTGGAGGGTGGATATTGGCTCTTGGAAATGCACTCATTAACATCATCTTCAACCTTTGGCTTCTTGGAAAGAAGGAGGAGAGAGAGAGGAATTCGACCGGACCAGCCAGCCAACCGGACGCCGCCCCTCTGCCGCTCGACGCCGCCAGCCGGAGCCTCGCCGTTCGTTGTCGTCGCCGGAGCTGGCCGCCGCCGCGTGTCGCCCCGCGTGCGCCTCGCCCCTCCGCTCCGCTTCGCCCACGCCAGCCCGTCACCACCGTCGCCCGAGCTCCTGCCCCTCCGTCAGGCTGCTGCCGCCGCCGCCAAAGGGTCGCGGGCAGTCGCCTTGCCCGCCCGAGCTGCCGACGCCCTTCTTCGCCGTTCCTCCGCCTATTCCATCGCCGAACCGTCCCATCTCCGCCGCGACCAGCAGCCAAAAAAAAAAATGGGTATAGCAGCCCCTATTTGGCCTGTTTCGGCCACCTTCCCAAGCCCAGATGCTCGGCCCGCCTTGAGGAAAGTCGATCCTCGCGTCGTCCTCGCCGTTTTGGTCCGCTCGGCTCGTTAATCCGGTGAGTTTAACTCACTAAATCTTGATTAGAGGGTTAATGATGCCCTAAGTGTGCTTAGTCTAAGTTAAATAAGTTTAGGTGGTTAGATTAGTTTATTTGGTTGATGATTAGATTAGGGTGTTTAATTAAGTTAAAGTATGTTTAGTTTAAAGTTAAGTATGTTTATTTTTAATATAAAGCCTTGATGTGACATAATAGGGTTTTATTTTTGAATTATTTAAAGATTTCGAATTCTGGAAATTTATAATATTATATTAATTCCGAAATTATTAAAATATTATTATTTAAAAAAATGGAAAAATTATTTTTGAACCCAGGTTCTTAGAATTTCGTGCCAATCATTCTTTGTGTATTCATATTTTGAATTCTGGAAATTTATAATATTATATTAATTCCGAAATTATTAAAATATTATTATTTAAAAAAAATGGAAAAATTATTTTTGAACCTAGGTTGCTCGAATTTCGTGCCAATCGCTGTGTATTCGGATTTTGAAATTGATGATTGGATATTATAAATTGAGTATGGATTGTGAAAAATATGGATATTATTATTTGATTAATTTTCGGAATAAATTTAATTATTTATTAAATTCCGAAAATTTCGTCGGGACCTTATTCTCTCGGAATTTCGTCTTTGATCGCTACTGTGTTTTTAGAATTTGAATTTGATGATTGATTGTGGCAAATGGAGTGTGATTGTGATAAATAGGGATTCTCTTTATAAAATCCTATGTGTGGAACTTGATGGGCTATTGGCCGTGATTTGCCACCTATTAGAGGTCGCGCCCAGTGGGGCCGTGATATGCCACCTATTAGAAGTCATGCCCAGTGAGGTCGTGATGGACCACTTATGAGAGGTCGTGCCTAATAGGATCGTGATGAACCACCTATTAGAGGTCGTGCCCAGTGAGGTCGTGATGAACCACCTATGAGAGGTCGTGCCCAGTGAGGCCGTGATTGACCACCTAATTGAAGGTCGTGCCAAGCGGGGCCGTGATTGCCGCTGGTTATTAAACCTTCCTATAGGGCCGTGATTGAGAGCAATGATTGATTTGCTAGAATGACATGTAATCAACCGAGTCGATTGATCGCTGAGACGATCCAAGTGGTTGAATTGTTATGATGATGTGATTGTGCCGCAGTTGTTTGGTTATCATAATTGCACGTGGTTGATTTATATAAATTGTGCTAATCTGCAGAGGAAGACTAATGCGAGGTAAGTCTTCTGTGTGATATGGTTAGGCCACCCTTGGACGTATTTTCTTTCTAATAGGGATTTAGGGGGTTGAACTTGCTGAGACATTGTCTCATCTCGGTTTGGGGATTAAAATTTCAGGTCCCTGGTGAATGGAGCGGCTAGATAGTTTGGTGGGTCTTGAGGAGTTGCAGAGGTGAAGTCAGGAGGACTAGAGAACGTGTCTGACTTGTAGGTCGTAGGACAGTTCATTTTAAAAGCCGGTCTTTTGTAGACTTTTGGCCGTAGACCTCTGTTTGTAATTCTGTTGAATTATGAAAGTGTTATGTTGTGGTCTTGCTTCCTGCTTGTCTATCCCGTATTTCATTGTCAGGGGTTTTATAATACGTTCCGCTTGCGCAATAATAAAATGAATGGGTCGGTGACATATCCTGGGATGTCGCATATTTGATCGACCGCAATGGGATGTGTGCGCGCTCGGGGTTCGGGGCGTGACACCTTAGGCTTCACTCAAGGTTTATACAATCTCTTGAGACTTTATCAATATGTATTCAACATAATAACAATACATTCAAAAATATTTTATTGAATGCAAAAGTTGATACATATCAAACCGTTACAAAGTGTAACGAACACAAATGAAACCTTTATCAAAATAAAGCCAAAATAGCTCCCACTAAACAACAGCATCTCATGATGCTCCTATGCCCATGCTAACAATATGTCACTCAAATACACACGGGCGTAGGCCTTTAGTTAGTGGATCTGCAATCACGTCATCTGTGAAATATATATTATATTAAAACGTCACCTTTGCGTACCATTTGCTTTTGGTCAAAAATTTTGACCATCATATATTTAGACCCCTTGAGACCTCTGTAGTAAATAAATAATACTACAAATTTGTCATCTCAATACAACTGTATGGATCTATCCATAAAGTTAAAACGATCAACTCCTTTCATGAGGTTCTAGAGCCTAAAAGCCCAAGTAACAGCCTAAAAGAATGTTACCAACACTGCTTACATAGTAGAAGATAATATAGAACTTTATTTACAGCACTTCTTACTAACATAAATCTGTATCTTGTTATTGATATTATATCATCCTAACAGCTAGCAAAGTTAACATATGAATACCTTACTCACTGCAAGAATTAAACTTGTATGTAAATTAACATATATTCTCTTGTCCTTTTAAGTACCTTAAAACCTTTTGGCAACAACTCAGATAGCGTCTTGGATTCAACTTATAACTGCCTAAAAGTCCCATCGCAAAGGCGATATTTAATCTAGTGCAAAATCAAAGCATATATTATAACACAAGGTACACCATTTAATTAGATTTTTTCAATATCTAAATAAGAACAATGTGATAGATTCAGTCCATCACCCTTAACAACAGGAGCAATTCCTGGCTTGCAATAATGTATATTGAATATTTCCAATATACAATCAGCAAATGTCCTCCGAGAAAATCTATTATAATATGGCAAAAGCAATCCTTGGCTGACCTCGTACAAAAGATATAAGATGTCTCAAGGTCACAACTTGTAAGCAAAACATCATGTACATAAAGTATGAGAAAAAATAAATTTCCTCCCACTGACCTTGCAGTATATTGAATTAATTTGTTCCTAATTGAACAAAATAACAACACTATGAAACTTTAATAATATTGTCTAGAAACTTGCTTAAGACTATAAATAAGACTTTTCAGTCTATACACAAGTTTACTTGAAACATTTGTTGCAAAATTCTCCAATTGCACAATATAGATTTTGTATCTATTTGGCATAACTTTATATCAAAATAAATTATTAATAACACATTCACTCTAAAAGAATCTAATAAATTATTAATGACACATTCACTCTGAAAGAATCTTTTAAAGAAATAATTATTTCTTCACTATAAACAATCCACCCCGCTTTCAGAGTGAAAACTTTAATTACCAATTTGACTTTAAATTTCACAATCTTTCTTTAAAATCCTTTTAGTTTTGTACGCCAATTTGCAATTAATAAACTTATGATCTTTAGACAAGTCAGTAAGTTTCCAAACATGTTTGATAGATTGTATATCGCCTTTTATGGCATCTAATCACATACTTAATTGAGGATAAGAAACAACATTTATTTATGTCGATAAATCAACCATGTATTGGATATTGTGGTCATGCTCTCATGAATAGACTATATAGTCTAATGGAATAACTGATCGCCTTTCCCTAACAAATCTCTTGAGTAAAGCTATAACCACTTCATTCTAGACTTGAGAGGTTTGAAAAAATTTCATCATAAACTATATCAATAATAGTATCTTAAACCTTATCAAGTTTAGTCTATGGTACATGAGATTCCACAATTGTCTGTATCACAATTATCTATATAGGCAAAGACAAAGATACAGTGATTTTCCATCGTACTATTATCCTTAATAGTCTGAGAGCAGCTATCTTCATCAAACTGTAGAAACTTTACAGTATGTGATACCATAATTCTTGTATCTTCTTTAGGGTCTTAAAATCAATACCCTTTTGAACAATCTAGGTAAGATACAAAATAATTCCGAGTGAATCTAAATTCCAACGCCTCTAATATTGGATTAGATAATCTCACTTCTGCATAACACCTCTAAATTTAATATGATTCAAATAATCTATATCCAGTATATAATTCAAAAGAAGTTTATGAAACAACTTTGATAAGAGACACCTTTTGTATGTGAAAAAGTTGCTTTCATAATATCAGCCCACAGAAAACCGGATAAATTAGTCTTACTGATCATACTCATCACCATGTTCATTATGGTGTATTAATGCCTTTCGGCCAAATCTTTTTATCAGAATTTTCAGGTATAGTAATTAAATTACCACCCCAGAATCTACCAAGTATTTGACAAATGACCCTTTAAGCTATTTCGCATTGTCATACTTGTCAAAATACCCACGGTCACTGTTAAGCATGACATCCTTCAAGACTAATTTTTAACCAGTTTATTCTTTATCGTGGCCATTTTCCTTAAATAGAAAACTTTCGGAAACAACCTTTTAATTATATACGAGATGTATATGTCATTAGGACTTAAACACAATCTTTGCAGATATGTCCTAATTTCAATATCAGACAAGACATAATTTCAAGCATCTAAGGCTTCCATCATCTTATAGCAATGCAGTCCGCAGGCAAACCTCTTTTCAAGTGTTCCAGAATGAAATGCTTCATGGATAGTAAGTAAATTCAATTGCTCTTTTCTCAAGCAACAAATCATATGTCCACAACTTAAAATTTTAAGCAGTAAAAAAACCTCAATAATAATGAAGTTATTAATTACAGAAAATGTGACTGAAAACCAAGCAATATATATAATTAGCATCATGTGAGTACTATGTAACTTGACGTACAAGTACACATCCAGAGAGTTACACGCATAATCATATAATCACCTTTGGGCAGAATACATGACATGCAGTTGTACACTCCCCACATGATAGCGGTTATGAGAATATATTCCAATACTTCGTGAATTCATCACCTTTGGGCATATGAATTGTCGCGACCTACCCCTCGGGGGGAGGGAACATGTTTAGGGGTATTGCCTAAAGGGCGGGCCTAAGGCCCATGATTAGGCGTGAGCTCTCCCAAGCCCATACCTCGCGTGACGTTGGGATATTTTTCATGAATTTTGTACAAAAGGAGTCGCCACTAGCCTATTAGGGTCGGCTAGAAACCAAGTGAGGCATGGGAGCGTGCCTCACTTCCTACGTAACCAGAGAATCTAGGTTCGGGGACTTGATTACACTAATTAACCTATTAGTGCCCTTTCGGTACCTAATCTTGTTCATTTTAACAAAATGATTTTTGGCAGGCAGTTTGAATTGATTTTATACTTACCCACTAACATGTGAGGTGATCATGCGGAGTGCGCAATCATTAAAGTAATAACAATAACTACCAAGATCCTAATTGCCATAAAATTAAGCACATGCCATAAAACATAATTAGATATACAAATTAAACATGCAACATAATTAATATACGAGCACATAAAAGTCTAATTACGCTAAAATGGCAATACATGGCAAATCCTAATCAAATCTCATCATTTTGGATTTTTGAAATTTTGAATTTTTTTTTAAATTTTTAATAATTTTTTTTTTATTTTTAAAAATTTTTTAAAATTTTTTGATATTTTTGGATTTTCGAATTTTTTTGAATATTAAAATATTTTTTTATTTTTAAATTTTAAATTTTTAAAGAAAATATTTTCTAATTTTTAAAATTAATTTTTATTTAAAAAGGTTAACCGGGTCGGGTTCGATTCGACCCGACCCGGTCAACGCGGATCGGGTCCGGTCTCCGACCGGACCCGAGTTCGGTCCGAATGGGGCAGGTGGGCCCGAGTCGCGGGCCCAACCCAAGAGATGTCCCTCCTCTCTTTTAAAAAGAAAGCCTGGCCCACAAGCCTATACTAAATCAGCCCAAGCCCAAAAGCCCACAAGCAAAAAACAGCCCAAACCCGGCCCGATTCACCTAAAACCCTACCCATTTCTTTGACCCGGTTTGTACCTCCACTTTAGGGTTTTGTGTTGATGGCGGCGACGGGCTTGGTGGCGGCGACGCGAAGCGGCTCGGACGGCGTCGGGTCGGAGGACGACGGCTAGGGCCGGCGTTCGGGGTGAGGGTGGCGGCTCGGACGCTCCTCGGATGGGCGGCGGGGAGGCAACGGGCAGGCGGAGTCGCGGGTGTTGCGGGGAAGACACGACGGAGCGAAGCGAGGTGCGGGCGCGGGCGTCGGTGCTCGAAGCGGCAAAGTGCGCGGGCGGTGATTCGAAGGCCGAATGGCGGCGGCGGGGCTGGTGGCACGGCGGTCGTCGCGGCTGCAAGTCTTTGCGGCGGCGTCACGGCCGAGCTGCTAGTGGCGGCTGCGGCATCGGCGACGTTGAGGCAGCGGGCTCCGACGGCGACGGGCGGGAGGGCCGCGGCTCGGCTCGAACGGCGTCGGGTTGAGGCAGCGAGGAGGCGGCGGCTCGGACGGCGTCCGGCGGTGACGGCGCCTGCCCTCCTCCCTCCGTTCCTTCTCCCTCTTCTCTTACGCCGCGCTGCTCTTTCACACCGGCGTCTCTGCTCCGGATCCGGGTTCCGGTGAGACAGCGGCGACCGTGGTTGGTCGGGCGGCGGCGCGGTGGCGCCGTGCTCGCGAACGAGCGGCTCCGCCGTGCGGCGGCCGACGCAAAAAGCTTCGAACGGCCACGGGGCGGAGCCGCCGAGGCTCTCTTTCTCTGTTCCCTCTCTCTCTCTGTTTCGAACTCTCTCTCTCTCCCTCTTTCTCCAGTTCTCTGTGTTCCCCTCCTCCTTGGTTTTTCTTTTTTGTTTTTTTCTCTTTTTTTTATTTATTTTGTTTTTGTTTTCTTTTTTGTTTGTTTTGTTTGTTTTTTCTTTTTTTCTTTTTTGTTTTTGTTTTTGTTTTAGTGACTAATTCCTAATCTTTTTTTGGGTAAAAAGTAGACTAATTCCTAGTCACGTATATAATAAAATTGTAAAATTTAGGTGTCAACAGCTGCCCCTCTTTGAATGGGAGCTCGAAGAGATTGCATTCAAAGACAGAAGACACCTAAATTATTTGGGCGATAGAGACCCTGAGTGCATAGGCACGCATCAGGTCGATGGAAATGACTCATAACTATGAAAGCGCGTCTTGTCAATACGAGGAAAAAAAAAAAAAACTCTGGGCTACGGGAAGCCCACCGAGTCATAAGAAGGGGATTGAAGGACTCCGGGCTACGGAAAGCCCACCGGGTCATAAGAAGGGGGTTGAAGGACTCCGGGCTACGGAAAGCCCACCGGGTCATAAGAATGGGATTGAAGGACTCCGGGCTACGGAAAGCCCACCGGGTCATAAGAAGGGGATTGAAGGACTCCGGGCTACGGAAAGCCCACCGGGTCATAAGAATGGGGTTGAAGGACTCCGGGCTACGGAAAGCCCACCGGGTCATAAGAAGGGGATTGAAGGACTCCGGGCTACGGAAAGCCCACCGGGTCATAAGAAGGGGATTGAAGGACTCCGGGCTACGGAAAGCCCACCGGGTCATAAGAAAATAACATGGTTTAAGGTTGACCACGAACCTTTGGAGATAACATGGTTTAAGGTTGACCATGAACCTTGTGGTTTAAGGATAGACCCACGAACCGTGTGGTTTAGGAAAGCCACCAACCCCGTGGTTTAAGGATAAACCCACCAACCATGTGGTTTAAGGATAGATCCACGAGCCGTGTGGTTTAAGGATAGACCCACGAACCATTGTGGTTTAAGGATAGACCCACGAACCGTGTGGTTTAGACTGGAAAAAAAGGTCTCACCATTTAAAAATGGGTTTTGACTTGATTTGATGGTCTCACCGTGTAAAAACGGGTTTATTTGGGAGGAATATCTCACCGTAAAACGATGGTTTCGATTGAATGATAGTCTCACCGTGTACAAACAGGTTTTGATCGGATGACAGTCTCACCATGTCAAAACGGGTTTCGATTGGGAGGAAGGTCTCACCGTGTACAAACGGGTTTCGACTGGATGATAGTCTCACCGTGTAAAAACGGGTTTCGACTGGGAGGAAGGTCTCACCGTGTACGAACGGGTTTCGACCGAATGATAGTCTCACCGTGTAAAAACGGATTTCGACGAGATGATAGTCTCACCGTGTAAAAACGGGTTTCGACCGGATGATAGTCTCACCGTGTAAAAACGGGTTTCGACTGGATGATAGTCTCACCGTGTAAAAACGGGTTTCGACTGGGAGGAAAGTCTCACCGTGTACGAACGGGTTTCGACCGAATGATAGTCTCACCGTGTAAAAACGGATTTCGACCGGATGATAGTCTCACCGTGTAAAAACGGGTTTCGACCGGATGATAGTCTCACCGTGTAAAAACGGGTTTCGACTGGGAGGAAAGTCTCACCGTGTAAAAACGGGTTTCGACTGGATGATAGTCTCACCGTGTAAAAACGGGTTTTGACTGGGAGAAAGGTCTCACCGTGTACAAACGGGTTTCGACCGGATGATGGTCTCACCGTGTAAAAACGGGTTTTGACCGTGTGGTTTAGAAAAACCCACCAACCTTGTAAATGACATGGTTTAAGGCTAACCATGAACCTTTGGAAAATGGCATGGTTTAAGGCTAACCATGAACCTTTGGAGACGGCATGGTTTAAGGTTGACCATGAACCCTTTGAGATTGCATGATTTAAGGCTAACCATGAACCTTTGATTTTTAGGGAAGCACCGCTAATCCCTTGAAAGCTGCATGGCTTCACTAAGGAATCTGTGAAACTCAACTTGGGCAAATGTCATTAGAGACGTCATTAAGAGGCATATTGGCAATATTACATAAAGTATTAATTGAACAAGCTAATCAAGCTAAGTCCGACTACTTTAGAAAAACATATGATGTCAATCAGCATTATGTGGCGCAAAACTGTCATCTTGCTCGGGGATATATCATTAATCATCAAATTTTCTAGGAGTCAAGTTCTTATCAGAACGGTTACGACTCGTGAAAAGGCTCATTAAGCATGCCAAACTAGAGCTTCTTAGTCGAAAGGGCTTCTCACACACTCTCGATAAAATGGCTGTTTGATCCCATCCATTCACGTGGGAAGTAAGCGATTGCTGAAAGTATCTCACATAGCCTATGTCGAAGGCTTTCGGAAACATTCGCAATGAGCATAATCTGATCGATCAAAAAGGTCTTTTGAAAGGACCGTAATATAGGCTTGGTTAGGGCTTACACAAATGAATGATTGCTTTGAGGCCAATAAAGGAACATTTGTCACTATCTTCATTGGGTTTACGAGTCGAGAACTTGGAAGATAAGACAAGATAGAATTATTTCCACTCCTTCAAGCAGTAGCTTCTTTGTGGTATTCTCATTTTCACTCAAATCATCCCAATCGAAGAGGCCGGAAAAGGGTTATAATGTTAGCTCGGGATAGGCTTGAAAGGCTTAAAATTTTCAAGAGGGTCTTTAAGAGTCAGTGATCATCATGGCATCGTGACCGGGTCACTTGACCTTTCGAAAGCATTTGGCTTTTGAAACACAGCACATCTCGAGAGTTCATTCACTGATCATTTATGCATGAGAGCTCTGCTCTTTTCTCTAATTTCCTTTGTCCTTTGCGATGATTTTTTTCGCAGGCACTTGGATTTTGATAATTTTTCTTTCACATAAAATGTGACCTTTTGGCTCTTTTTCTTGACGGGCATTGGCCTTGCTTTTACCAGGCACACTGCTTTTTCATGCCCCCTAGTTTGTCAAGCTTTTTGCTCTTTGAACTTTGGTAGCTTATGACTTTCGAGATGCTTTTCACATTTTCTTGTGATTGTCAATTGTATTTGGTCAATTCTTATGCCTTGCCCCAGTGAAGGGAGATGACCACTACTCGGGGTTCGGAAATGAATAATCAGGCCCAAATTGGTTAAAGCAATGGATATTAGTGTTTGGGTAGAGAAGGAAGTGCTCTTCTTCACCTTGGGATAAGTCAAGCTCTAATGAGAATTCCTCTGAAGCTATCACTAGAAGATTGATGCAAGTGAAAGTAATAGAATCTTTCTCAATCTTTTGCTCTACAACATGATCATAACCCTCTATGCTGCTGCAATGTAAGGTCGTCCTCGACAAGGGTACTTTGAAGTATCTTTTTTTTGGCCCAAAGGGATAGCAAGAGATTAGTGCAATGCTTGGGATTGATGAAGGAAATGCCTTTATCATTTCGATCTTTGCACTCAATGCGAATGAATCTTTCATCCTAAGAGAAGGTCGCCTTTCACTCAACTCTCAAAAGTATTTGAAGGACATATTTGGAAGTGGCTTGCCTTTCTTCATCCTAAGCACTTCTTGTTTGGCATGGTTAACATCTCCATTTCACTTTGTCAAGATCATCTGAGTAGATCAATCTCCATAGGAAAATTTGATTCAAAATGAATAATCCACAAAACGAGAAAACAATTTTGAGATAAAAGAATACTCAAAAAGTTTGCAGAAATTTTTCTTTTCTCATTTTGTGCTTGTCTCTAAAAAAAAAACGCCAAAGGTTTTTTTTTTTTTTTTGTAATGGAAATTTTCCCTTTTTTTTTTTACTTAAAAAAAGAAAGGATTGAGAAGAAGGGTACTTACCTGCGGCATGGCGACCCGGTAACCCTGTAAAGAATATAAAAGAATATGTTAGCGCAAAGATCTTTAGAGATTGAAATGTTGGAAACGATACATTATTACCCTTCACTCGCTTTTATCCTTTGAAGGCTAACATCTCTTGGATTCACCCTCGTGGATATTTGATAACTTGGCATTACCCTTCACTTACATTTTCCCTTAAGCATTTGATGTCTTCCTATCAAAGGAAAGAAAGAATCATGTCGAGACGCTATCCAAAATGAGCAATTGGAATCGACACCATTTACCCTTCATGTGTTTTCGTTCTTCAAGTATGAACTTTGCTTGAAGTTGCTAGAATTAATTGAAAAATGGCTATGTGGCCTTGATTTTATCCATAAAAAGCACTTATTTATTGTATACAACAATTCACAAAGTTTGATTCCTGTTTTTTTTTTTTAGATGCTCTTTTGAAGAGATATTTAGCCGACAAGGAGCTTGAAAATTTTATATATGGATCATGAGATGTGTTTTTCAAGATTTTGCTTTGAAAGGAGAGTGGGTGCTCCTTGTTTCCACATCTGAGGATATTGTTCTTTAGATGCTTTGCCCGCTTATTGCCTTGATGGAAGGCGCTGCTTCTACGGTCAAGGTGCAACATTTTTCCCATTCATCACCCTGCAAGAAGAGGAGATGAAACAAGTTATCTCCATACTTAATTAGGTTCAATTTAGGAACGATACATCCTTCTTGATGAATCTGACAATATTGTTCTAGCACACTTCATTGGTGGATGAAGGAGAGATTTCTCTCTAAATCAAACGTTGCTCTCCAACTCTTTATATGACAAACCTTTATTCCGTTCGAGTCTGTTCTGTACAAAAGAAAAAGGATATGTCATTTTTTACGTTGATGAATAAATCAAGTTTAGGAACGAGATACATCCTTTTCAAAGTCGAGCGATCAACATCCCAATGTATCTCTCATCGCGGGAGGGATAGGATTGCCCCTTTGTTTCGTCATTTGAATATTTCTTTGTTTAAGATGAGCATGACTCAATAACGTTCCATTGCATTTGTCGGAACATTACCAAACTCGGCACTCTTGATGTCTCCTCGACAATGAAAAGAAATTCATGTCAAAAATGGTATAAAAAATGAATAACTAAAATGAATAACTGGAATCGATACAATTTACTCTTCCTTCGAATTTGCCCTTTTGGATATTTGTGACTCCCTTCATTTGTCTCATCATGCAAAGTGAACGAGATCAATGAGTTGTTTTGGCACCTAAGGCATTTGTGAATAACAAAACTTCTCAAAATGAAATTCAACTTCATTCCGCCTCTATGGAAAATTGGCACCAAGGATGCTTTGACGTGCCTACTCCTTAAGCTCCATGAGCCTACACTTTTCTCTTAAAATGAGCAAATGTCGATCTCAAATAAACTCATCGTCCTACCGAAGAAAACGATTTCGTGAAGAGAGAGTCTTAAGCAAAGCTTTCTTGAAATTCATTTTGGAAGGTAAATGTAAAAATTCAGTTGAAACACTTATGAATTCATTTTCTTCTTTTTATGTGTTTTTTTTTTTAATGATGATTTCCAAATTCCATCATTAAAAAATGTGAGTTGCACGATTTACAAAAGCATCAATTGGATTTGCAAATCAAAACCCAAAACGGAAAACATGGTTCTTAACATAAATAAGAACATTGATAAAATACAAGAAGCTCTTGTAGAGATAAGAGTAAAAGTCAACTCTTGTCCTAATGTCAAAGAGCATTGCGTATAACCTGCAAAAAAGACGACAATGTTAGTACGTGAATGACAGAAAATGATATTTTAATGAGGTCACTTCTTACAATAAAATCAAGGTGACGATACATGCCCCACAATCCTTATTACGAGATTTTAGTATTTCGCCAAGATTTTATAGAGAAGACCATCATTAAAATTATCAATCCACGGCCATCAATCGAATGTCCACTTTTATTCCAAAAATTTCGTATGCAAAAGTGTCATTGATTTTTGAAAAATTGATTTGTGATTTTACTCCTAGAAAAATGAAGTGATTTCTATTTTAAGGTATTTATACACAAAATGATTTGCATTATAGTCCCGAAACAAGAGAATGAGAAAATTTGATAAAAACTGCAATTTCAATTTTTGTGCCCCAATATAAAATCACAACTTGAATTTTTTTTTTTTTTTTCAAAATGATTTCGAGCCCATAATTAGAAATTTAAACAAAACCACGTATTCAACGGGGCCAAATCAAAATGTTTAGAACTTGCATTCAAATGCTCACTTGTCAAAAGTAATTGCCAATTTTTCAATCATAAGCTTGCATCATCGAGGGCATTCGATTGATTTCCGTGAATTTCAAGATGAAAATGCGATACAAAATGAATAAATAAAAAGGAAAATGATACTTACAATGGGTGCCAACCTTTGTCTTATGCTTTTTTTCAATTACATAAACATGCACATGGAATGTGGTTCGATTTCTACTCTATCTGGCTCAAAATGAAGCTATAGGATCACCGGACTGAACCAACAAGGTCGTGGCTGGGTCGGGTTACCCATGACTCCGGCCGTCAAAGGACCGACCCGTGTCGCACGCTCGCAGACCGGGGTGGGTACCTTCGACGTGAAGAAAGAAATTTCGGGGTAAAGGTGGGCGACTCGTACTACGCGATTGTAGTCGGAGTGGTATCCACCTCAACACCATCCTAAGTGATCCTATGCGGCCCGGGTCCGGCGGCAGGTTGTGTGTGCCATGGTGTAGTGCAATGCAGAGAATACATGCACAACAATTTATAGGCAAACAACACTCCGTACATAAAAATAAGCCATACATTCCTACACCTCCCTGCAAGACAAAGGTGAGCAAACACTTCCCCTTATACCTCCCATTCTGCAAAAACATTTAACACATTTAATGTTAGGGGACGCACTGAATCCTCGCTGCCAAACAAAAATATTTTTGAACAAGATTAATTTTGGCCTAAGTCCTCTAAGGTCAAAAACCAAGTCCCCAGCGGAGTCGCCAAGCTGTCGCGACCTACCCCTCGGGGGGAGGGAACAGGTTTAGGGGTATTGCCTAAAGGGCGGGCCTAAGGCCCATGATTAGGCGTGAGCTCTCCCAAGCCCATACCCCGCGTGACGTTGGGATATTTTTCATGAATTTTGTACAAAAGGAGTCGCCACTAGCCTATTAGGGTCGGCTAGAAACCAAGTGAGGCATGGGAGCGTGCCTCACTTCCTACGTAACCGAGAGAATCTAGGTTCGGGGACTTGATTACACTAATTAACCTATTAGTGCCCTTTCGGTACCTAATCTTGTTCATTTTAACAAAATGATTTTTGGCAGGCAGTTTGAATTGATTTTATACTTACCCACTAACATGTGAGGTGATCATGCAGGTGCGCAATCATTAAAGTAATAACAATAACTACCAAGATCCTAATTGCCATAAAATTAAGCACATGCCATAAAACATAATTAGATATACAAATTAAACATGCAACATAATTAATATACGAGCACATAAAAGTCTAATTACGCTAAAATGGCAATACATGGCAAATCCTAATCAAATCTCATCATTTTGGATTTTTGAAATTTTGAATTTTTTTAAATTTTTAATAATTTTTTTATTTTTTAAAATTTTTTAAAATTTTTTGATATTTTGGATTTTCGAATTTTTTTTGAATATTAAAATATTTTTTTATTTTTAAATTTTAAATTTTTAAAGAAAATATTTTCTAATTTTTAAAATTAATTTTTATTTAAAAAGGTTTAGGGTCGGGTTCGATTCGACCCGACCCGGTCAACGCGGATCGGGTCCGGTCGGAGACCGGACCCGAGTTCGGTCCGAATGGGGCAGGTGGGCCCGAGTCGCGGGCCCAACCCAAGAGATGTCCCTCCTCTCTTTTTAAAAGAAAGCAGGCCCACAAGCCTATACTAAATCAGCCCAAGCCCAAAAGCCCACAAGCAAAAAACAGCCCAAACCCGGCCCGATTCACCTAAAACCCTACCCATTTCTTTGACCCGGTTTGTACCTCCACTTTAGGGTTTTGTGTTGATGGCGGCAGCGACGGGCTTGGTGGCGGCGACGCGAAGCGGCTCGGACGGCGTCGGGTCGGAGGACGACGGCTAGGGACGGCGTTCGGGGTGAGGGTGGCGGCTCGGACGCTCCTCGGATGGGCAGCGGGGAGGCAACGGGCGCTGGAGTCGCGGGTGTTGCGGGGGAAGACACGGCGGAGCGAAGCGAGAGGTGCGGGCGCGGGCGTCGGTGCTCGAAGGCAGCAGTGCGCGGGCGGTGATTCGAAGGCCGAATGGCGGCGGCGCTGGGCTGGTGGCACGGCGGTCGTCGCGGCTGCAAGTGCTGCAGCGGCGTCACGGCTTCGAGCTGCTAGTGGCCGCTGCGGCATCGGCGACGTTGAGGCAGCGGGCTCCGACGGCGACGGGCAGGAGGGCCGCGGCTCGGCTCGAACGGCGTCAGGTTGAGGCAGCGAGGAGGCCAGCGGCTCGGACGGCGTCCGGCAGTGACGGCGCTGCCCTCCTCCCCTCCGTTCCTTCTCCCTCTTCTCTTCTGCCGCGCTGCTCTTTCACACCAGCGTCTCTGCTCCAGATCTGGGTTCCGGTGAGACAGCGGCGACCGTGGTTGGTCGGGCGGCAGCGGCGGTGGCGCTGTGCTCGCGAACGAGCGGCTCCGCCGTGCGGCGGCCGACGCAGCGAAAGCTTCGAACGGCCACGGGGCGGAGCCGCTGAGGCTCTCTTTTCTCTGTTCCCTCTCTCTCTCTGTTTCGAACTCTCTCTCTCTCCCTCTTTCTCCAGTTCTCTGTGTTCCCCTCCTCCTTGGTTTTTCTTTTTTTTTTTTTTTCTCTTTTTTTTTATTTATTTTGTTTTTGTTTTCTTTTTTGTTTGTTTTGTTTGTTTTTTCTTTTTTTCTTTTTTGTTTTTGTTTTTGTTTTAGTGACTAATTCCTAATCTTTTTTTGGGTAAAAAGTAGACTAATTCCTAGTCACGTATATAATAAAATTGTAAAATTTAGGTGTCAACATGAATCACTAGAATCAGCCACTCCTCCACCACACTATCATGTATCCCTCCATGAACTAATACACAATCACCTCCTTTGGGAGTATGACTACGCATTAGACCAGGAGACATCCCAATCATAATACGAGACCGAAATTTCTCAAACCCAATCAAGCGTGCCACTTTGGCGGTCACTACTCAATTGAATTATTGAAATTCTCTCATACTAGGGATATAAACTTTACTCTTCACATATACCATATACATGTGATTTTAACTTTAGTGATAGGGCAACATATCACTAAAATCACATATCATGCTAATTATATTGCTTTATCCATTAATAAAAAATTAATCATACATACATATATATATATATATATATATATATATATATATATATACAGCGAACTTGAAAGACAGATTCCAATGAGATCATTGATCATAGTAACACTAGAAACTTCTCATAACATAGAAGCAATCATCTTTTGTGCACCCCGATTACTGATTATTATAACAACATCAAAAGAATGCCGATCCAAAGGATCCCTCACAAGTTAATATCAATAGCAATATAGGGTACTCCAGATTGACAAGCTTGTTGCTCATGAGTTTCAAATGGCAAAACATGACTCCAAGGCCAACAACTGATTTATTAGCCAATTTTAAATAAAAAATTATCATTGTAATCAACCAGTGGCCTATTAATTGAGTCAAATCAGAAAATCAAATATCTAAAAATTCAACAGTAGATACTATTGCTCTGCATAAATATTGCCATACTCCCTTACCATAAAAAAAATTATTTAACTCGATAGACATTAACAAGTGACCAGATGAGTTCATGTACAATATGCAGTAACTTAATTGACATGCATTATCCACATTCAGCAAATGTGTTAATCAGTACAATCAGTTTGGTCACGAGTCCTTAAGTTGTCCATCATTTAAAGATTACCAGTGTGTAAAAGAGTATACTTGAGTAACAAAAATTTCATAATCTTTACTGTTTCTTATCAGCTCAATACATAGCTCAAATACAATCTCATACGAATTGTATTTCATTAAGCCAGCTTCAGTTCACAATAAATTTTGATTTTTATTTATGAATCACACCTTTATAATGATTGTGTGATAATATACTAGTAACCCATCACCTGTATTTCCGAAATCACAGAAAATACAAGAAAAAATACGCAAAAATACACTAAAAATGCACGTATTTAGGATTCCGTATGTATTTTCATATCCATAAAATTATCAAACATGTAAAATAAATATACCACGAGATAGGAAATCACCATATGAGTCCAACGCCGCCAACCACGCGCTGATCGGAGCCTCCACGCGCCCACACGCGCTGCCTGAGTGTGTAGCGTGTGGAGCTCACGTGCGGCGCGCGTTTGACGCCCAGGCGGCACGTGGACGCGCGTGGGGGCGCGTACGGCCTCCTCCGACGACGCGCCGCCGACCTTCTTGCTCGTCTCGTCGAGCCCAATCCGAATTTGTAATTTAATTTTATTTTTATTGAATAAAAAATCTCGAAAATCACAAATTAGGGCAAAAATTTTATACGTTCAAGTTCTAGGGTTACGGTTGCTTTGATACCACATGTTGGACACAAATTGCGCAACCCCAAGATCTCCATAACCAGAACAAGAATATGCATAATTGAGTAGAAAGATTAACGCACCTGTTTTGGGATCCATCGAACATAAAGCGGAAGCAGAATAATGATTACCCACATGTATTAAGGAGATCCACGCATCAAGTCATTCTCCTCTATTACCCTCCGTATCACTAGCTCAATGAGGCGGCCCCCCCTCACGTGCAGCGTTAGGTAAACGCCCCTTAGGTGAGGATACATGTGAGAATTAGGATTAGATGAAAGACTTGAGAACTATTTATAGAGTTTCCAGCCAGTCCCCCTCAATATGGGCCAGGCTCAACTCGGCCCACACTAGTCAGCCCATATTAGACTAATTAAGAAATATTCTATCTCACCTTAGACCAAACCCCGTAAAACGGTAAACGTTAAACGGTAAATTACAATATCAATTAATATAGTCCACATCAGGAAAACTCTTACAGGGGTCGTATTGGCTTAGGCAGAAAGCTAACAAGGAGATTGATTCCGTCTTTCACCGTGAGTTTATCCTCCCCCCGGGGGATTGTCTCTCTGTCCCACCCTTTGAATTTTTGCAATTCGTGGGTTCAGTTCATGTTGATCCGGTGATGAAGTTGCTTCTTTTAAGACCAAATTGACATGTTCGGGATAGCTTCTTTTGTGGGTTTTGTCGTCCTTGCCTGTAACGATTGGATTTTGGCAATAACATTATGGGTTCAGTTCATTGGGTCTCTGCATGTCTCCTGCCTTGTGACTCAATCTGGCATAAACCAATCTGTGTATGCTTGGCATCCCGTGCCCTTTCTCTTATATCGCCTTGCCTGGTTCTTGTAATCGGAGAAGAGATGGATTAACGTATTTTGCTCAATAAAATGATCCACTGCTGGTAGATTTTTTCTCTTCGGCTAAAAATTTTCCATTGGCAGTTGTGGAGGAGTTAGAGAGTACGTTATTGATAATTGAGAATGAACATGCAACGAACAACTCCTAACGGAAATGGATACTATAGTTTTGCTTTTATGCAGATACATCGAAGTGAAACCTCTCTAACACCAATGTTTGATAGATTTTCTGTCCAACTATGCACATTTTAGGAATGAGCAGTTTGTTTGATGCACATTTCTGTAATTAAGAGCACTGATAAAGTTTTGTTCAGTTGCAGCTGAAAGCTCATTGGTTTTTAAGCTGCTCATGTCTTTTATTTAGGTGAATTTTTATGGGTTTCTGAAGTGCACTAATTAGTTTGCCTATCCTTTAAGCGTGGTAGTGGTGGATGCCAATGAACGGTGATGGCTTTGCCAATCAGAGCCTGATTGGTTGTAATTCTAAGTTAGGCCTTTGCCCCATGCATTTAGATGAGAATCACGTGTTAAAAACTATAGGGCTTTTATTAATCAGTGTCATGGCTTGCTTAGTATATGGTTTTGAGGAAAAGAAGTCCTATTTTCTCAGGTCAAGGTAGGTCTTGACAAGCACGTGTCAGACAGCATATGCATGTGGTTTTGTAGATCAGTTATGAAGTTTCAAATTCTTTGTTGGTTGAAGTTAAATCTATTGGCATAGAAATCTACAAAATGTATGAGACCTATCTCTCTCCACATGCGCGCAAACACACGTGGGTATCTGCTCTCGCTTAGTGGTAGAAATCAGGGGAGAAAAGAAATTAAATTTGTTGTCACCATCACATTCATAAGTTCATTAGCGTACAAATATGCATGATAGTGGAATATTTTTTTTTCTGCCAACTGTTTTCTCTTTGAAAAACAGTCAATGTCAAGCAGCCTCGAAAGTGGAACTAAATGGTTGGTCAACAAACTGAAAGGTTTGCTCTTTACACATATCTTGTGTGCCGCTATTTGCTTTCACGTGTTAATCATTAGGTAATGACGCTCTTACTCACCTGTTCTGCTCACTGGAATTTGTAGAGCATTCTTTGCATAGCATAACCTGGCAGATTGTTTGTACACTGAGAAAAGTTGCCCTTATAGTAGTAATTTTATCGTGTTTTTTCCTTTGACAAAAGCTTCACATTGCCAATGTGCAGCCTGACTTTGATTTTTTCCCCTAGTAAAGGTTCATGATGACCCTCATAAATGTCCAAATAGATGCTGATGCCCCAGCAGCAGAAACCTCCTTTGTTGAGTTCCGCAATGTGATATCATGGTCTGCCATTAGTTATCTCCTTGGGCATCTATTGCCACACAAAAAGATAACCTTGTGAAAGCCTCTTGTTTCCATGGGTCATTTGCAATGAATATGATGGCATGGATAATTTGATCTAAACACCGATATAATGTGGTATTATAACTATAAATACACAACATGATTTTTTTCTGTTTCATTAGAGATTTTGTGTAATTGCATCCCTTGCTTTACTGGAGCCTTGCCTTTCAATATATAAAAAGAGTTGATGATATAGATCCGTCTTCATAACATCATTGTCATAGGCTGTGCCGAGGGTATTTACTTCTCCAATATTTTTACTTTTTTTAGATAGATTTGAGATGCACTTCGCAAACAAAACTTGTAAAGAATGAGCATTTTACATCAGGTTGAGGGTTGTTCGACTCTTTGTTTTTTTTTTTGCATGAACCTCACTCATAACTTGGTTTTGCAGGAAAGATGCAAAAGCCATTGCCGGATCTTCTGAAGGAATATGATTTACCAATAGGGATCTTCCCTCGTGATGCTACCAATTATGAGTTCGCTGAGGAGACTGGAAAGTTCACTGTCTCCATTCCATCAATTTGTGAAGTAGGCTACAGAGACTCCTCTGTTTTACGTTTTTCCTCCGCAGTGACCGGCATTTTGACTAAAGGGAAGCTGGCGGACGTAGAAGGGATGAAGACGAAGGTGATGATTTGGGTGAAGGTGACGTCAATTTCTTCTGAAGCATCGAAGCTTCACTTCACTGCCGGTTTGAAGAAAACGAGAAGCAGAGAAGCTTATGAAGTTATTAGGGCTGGATTTACAGTAGATAAGTTTTGAGGTCTTCTGCGTTTGTGTTGAAGATCTTGGCGACTTGGTCTTGTATTATAGAGCTTCTGACATAACACGCCGTGCACTTTATGATTGCTCGATGTAAGCATTTGAATCGTTCCTCATAGTTAGAGTCAATAATATCTGTGTGATCTGGAAGTTGCTATAGCTTCTGGAGTCCACTTGCCGTTCAAATCAATAACCATGTGTAAATGTCAGAGTTAACTCGCTGTTGATAATAGCTTCTGATGCTATGCAACTTCAGGATGTTATAAAAAGCTGGTTTCTCTGTAGATCTGGTTGGTCTTGCTAATGGGGTTTGTTGCCCCAGCAGTTGCAAGTCTCAAGGAGCTTGCAAATGATGCAAGGAATGTAAAATCAAGTAGCAAGTTAACCTCTATGAATATGAGTGAGGATGCAAAATCTAATACTATTATATCATGTTGATGCTCCATGACGGGCCCTATGGGAATTGACATGTGGCCCATCTGGTGGCTGCCACGTCACTTCCCTTTGCTTTTATTCTATTGTTTCATCTTCATTTCTAAGAAATAATTTACCATCAATAAAGCCTTGAAAATAATCTTATATGGTTACCACCTCACCTCACATAATTATCAAATTTTTTTTTTTTTATAAAGGAAAGAATTATATTAAACTTTAACCAAACTATACAAGAGGTGATCACGGCACCAAAACTTACACTCAAAATGACAATGAGTCATAGTGAGTGGAAGGGTGCCGGGACGAAACAAAAGATTGCCAAACAGTGGCACAAACAGCTAACTGGCGATGCCCACCAACAACGGCAGGGAAAAACAGCCAAAATAGTGGTGAGTACAAGCAAAACAATGGCAACAAAGAAGAAAACAGGAGGGAAGGAACCGCCAGCAACCGGAGCACCCCTCAAGCAACCTTTGAAGATAGAGCTAACTCCAACTAACGTAACTCCTAGCCAACCGCAACAGCTGCTAGCAAACCTCCAAGGAGAATGTTGAAACAGCCCATCCGTCAGAACCAACGGCCACAAGGGGGACGGGCAGCACAAGAGAAAGCAGGACACCCTCAGCAGGAGAGCCGTTAAGGATGAGGCTCGGACTCTTCCGTAGAGAAAATAACTGGGTCAATTTCCTAGCTGCGCTGGAACCTCCTATTCCTTGTAGTATCCGCAACGTTCCTGAAAGTCAAAGCCTTGTCTTTGACGACTTTAATGAGGTGGTTCTTCAATGCCGGAATCGCTAGAGCTTGTTCTCAAAACAAAATGCTATTTCGATTATTCCAAATGATATGGCAAAGGGCACCAAAAGAGAACCGGGCGATGCCATAATTATCAATTTTTTAATTCTTTTTCTTCCCGAAATTTATTCTCAATGAAATTATATTGATTGAAATAATAAAATATATAGATATCACTGAAACAATCCCCATGCATGAAAATTTTCGAAAGAACACATAGATATAGTATCTTTCTTTCCTCTTATCATCTTATATTGAAATATCAAATCAAAACCCATGATAAAGAAACTTAATCAATCTGATATATTTAATATACTGTCGGAATAAGCCAAATATGCTGATGACCTGCCTTTTTTCGCACCCTCGTGCGCCGCCAGCAACTAGCCTTCGTGAATCAGGTTTTTTGGGGTACTCCTCGTAGACCCTCTTGAAGAGAATCGCTCACGGGCTAGAGCTCCTGAGATCAAGAGAGAGGAGGTTGCAGACATGGAAGTCCCTGCAGAACTCAAATGCTGAAAATGAAAGGATATATGTCTGATGAACTTAAGTCTTTTGAAGAAAGGAAAAGCAATCGAGACCAGTCATGTGAAGATTATTGACGTCGGCTACGTAAACTGTAATGTTCATAAGTGCTCTTCGTCAGCGACAAGGAAACAGTAAGTTCCAGGGATTGGTTAAGGGTCTAGATAAGCTCGCTGTCATTGATATCATAGAGTCTGCATTTGGCCTAGCATCACGCGCAATTTATCCGTGTTCAGTGCTGTACAATCTGTTAACTGGTGGCTCATATTCATTTATGCGAGATCAATGTGCTCAATTTACGAACTTAATATGCAAAAAAGAATGCAGTGACCAGTCCTGAGCCAAATCCTCCCCATTTCCGAATCAGACGTGTAGAAGTGATTGCAGTAGGAATCCGTTTGCCTGCCGTGTGCTCACTGTCGCAGATAATGTTCAAGTTGAGCCCCTGAAAATTTGGAGGAAGTACCTCAGCATGGGCGAATTTTTCCTACGGGATAATGGACACAACGCTCTTAGGCAATGCATTCGGTACGGTGATTGCATAGTATATTAAACATGTGAATTTCCACGTTGCCCGAGATTCGGCTATTTCAGATCATCTTGTTAGGTTTAGGTTATGAGTATTATTCGAAGATCAACTTTATTAAAGACTGCCTCTTGTTGATTTCATTAAACCTCAGACATCAGGCCAATTTTCCCCAATTCAAACCAGCTGCCATCATTGTACAGATACTAGAGCGGTCGACAACATTTTCATCGTAATCACAGTCTCCTTTGGCCTGAAGGAGACTGTGATTAACAAGAAATTTACACAATTGTGATGGCCCCAGGAACCAAAAACAGGACCTACCCATATCGCCTTTCCTTGGTAGCAGAATGTAAGCTAGCTTCAAAAACGAATTTCTTGGCATATAAAGTCGATCTAATCGACCAACATATTTTTTTATGACTTACAATTTGTCTCCTTTGGCCTGAAGGAGAATTTCCGGAAAGTGCTGGAATGAACACCTAGAGAGGATGAATAGGTGTGAATAAAATTTTTCGCAAAAGAACAGTAGGAATATTTTTCTTTTGAAACTGAATCTGAAGAATAACAGACCTTTGGCCTTGTATCTTAGGCATGAAGTGAAGTTGAGAAGCATAGACTTTGTTCGGAAAAGAAGTGAGTTTTTGAAGCTCGGCCAGTCTCTCCACTTGTTCACCCTCATATTGCTTTTCCCTCACTCACTCACACTCTCACTTGCATTCACTTCCTTTTATAAGTCATCTCACTCTTTCTCTCCCGCTTATCTCCTCACTTCACTCAACAAAACAATGCTAAACAAGCTACACAACAAACCTAAAACAGACATGCCACAAAACAACACTGATCAGGACAGGACGCTCCATGTAATCAAATTCCTCCTTTATATTATAAACTAAACATAGTCAAAATGCAATGAGACACTCGTGCTTGTCCTCTTGATCCAACAATCATTTAGAAAAGTCAGAAGGGTCCAATTTATAAACAATTTCAAATTGTTTTCTTTAAGTAGCTCCAGATCAAAGGTTTAAAAGATAAGGGACCTAATCCATACAACAATACCCACATACCCGCAGCCTCTTGGTAATTTCAGCTTCTGGCAGTTGAACCAAGAGTCTCCAGTCTCAGAATCACAACTGATTCACTAGAGAGCATGTCCTGTATGTGCTTGAACAGGACATTCACCCTCAAGGGCTCCTTGGGTTCACACTTCAATGGATGGCCCTCCGGAACATAAATCCTGTGATAATTCTCATAAGCAGTGGTATTCTGCTTGACCCGCTTCACGAGTGCTTTAAGAAAAATCCTTCATTAGAACACAACCAAAAGCGGGTCCATTTCCAATTACAACCCTATCAGGCTGCAAAATAATGGCCTTCTCCTTCTTGAGAAGGATGGAATAACCAACGGAACTATAGTCATTGAAAATGCGCCCAGCAAATAAGGAGGCATCTGCCAATTCCACGATCTTAGCGCAGAATGCGGTGCTCACGCACCCCAGTAAGTCCCAAGGAAGTGGGGATGGTGCTTGGGCACAAGCCCTTTTGCCGATGGCATCACAGCTACAGCATAGCCACATGCATCAGCTAGTTCTACGAAGGCTTCAGAAGCCTTTGTGACCCAGTGTTTTGGGCTGCCCATGTTGTTAGTTTGTTTATAAAATAAATGAAGAGGTGCTTTGTTTCACATCGAAAAGATGTGAGTACGCACGTGAATGAGATTTTGCATTAACCAACGATCATTATTTTTATTTATTGAAAATTCGGATTTAACGAAAATTGGCTGACCGGCGTTGACGTAGCAGCCGGTCAATGCCGGCAACCTTTTTTTCAATAATATTTTATTTTTTGAAATATTTTATTTATTTTTCTCTTTTTTTTCCCCTTCTCCCTCTCCCTCCTTCCTCCTCCTCCCTTCTTCTTCCTTTGGCTCCGGCAATCGGCTAGAGGGAAGGGTGAGCCGGTCGCTAGACTGAGGCAGCCAAACTAGCTAGCCTCGTCGTCGCAGGGCAAGGGCGAGCTTGCCCAACCACTGGTGAAACGAGCCCTCGCCAGATTCGGCGAGGGGAGCCTCGCTGTCGTCGGGTCTAGCGAGCTCGCGCCAACGACAACAGGGCGAAACCCCGCCGAGCCAAAGGAAGGAGGAGGGAGGAAGAAGGAAGAGGGAGAAGGAAAAAAAATTAATAAAATATTTCAAAAATAAAATATTATTAAAAAAGGTCACCGGCGCCGCCGGTTGCCACGTCGCGCTGGTTGGCTAATTTTGGCTGGATTGACTCATTGTGAATAATTTTAAAATGTTTAGGACTCAATTAGTAAAAAAAAAATAAGTTTAGGACTAAATTGGCGCAATTGCAATAAATTTATGACTTTTTGGTAATTCTCTCTTTCTCGAAAGGTTGCCTTTGTTCTTTTTTGCAACCTTTTGAAGAATCACCTCTATTCAAAAGACAAAGATAAGTAAATTTGTTTTGAGATCAAACTAACTTCTTCCATTTTTTCGTTTTCTTTCGAAAGAAATTACAGCCATTGTTTCCAATTGTTTATAATGAGAGACCTTAGAGAAATACTAGAATTGCTATTTAGTATTCTTATTTGAGACTTTGTTGTATCCTAGAGAAAATTTGCCCAGTGCCCATCAGCAACTTTTTGGGGCAAATGAATTCTTAAAGAAAGTGATATCACGCCTCAAAGTCCGACTTGATTACTCAATCATACTTCATTATTTTACCAAATTCGAAGTCATATTTTCCCAACACCCACCATTACCAACTTTACTGCCTTGTTCAAGAACTCTGCAGCTGCCTCTACTGCAACTTCCAATCCCATCTCACTAGTCAATCTGTGTCAACAAAAATTAATCAATCACATCACTCTATTCATAAACTAACACAGCTAACAGACTCAATCGATCTGAACATATGAAAATTACTCGGGAGAGAGTGCAAATGGAACCGGTTCACGACTGAAAGTCGGGTGAGGTATGGCAGGCAAGTTGCAGCTTATGCTTATGTAAACAGACTTGCTTTCTTTCAAAGAAGTCGAGATTTCAGTATCGATCAGATCATGTGCATCTTCCAAGTTATTTACCATAGCCTAGAAAAAGGCGAAAAGGAAACACTCAACACGTCAGTTCATTTGATCTGCACTTAACATATTTACCCCCATCACTACAATCTTTGCTAGCAAAAACTCCAACTTTGAGTCCCATGCCACACTACTTAAGATACCATTAGTTAATTATAATAATCTTACACAACATATCCACCACAAATAACGAGATCCAAAATCACCACAAGCATTATAATATGACTAATTCCGGAAAGTCGTCGAAGCGATGTTTCTAGTCAACATATACAACTTTCTTCAGACAAAGATTGAGTCCGAATAAAAAATTAATGTTAGCAAAAGGAACGATGAAAAGGGGACCGAAGAGATACCTGGAAGCAAGTAACATGTTATAGATAAAGCCAAATATCTTTAGGGGTTATTTTATCTTTTCTATCAAATTTGCTTTTAGGTTAAAAGTGATACCATTATATTAGCGATGGCAAGACGCTAGCCGTCAAGGTGCTGAAAAAGAAAATATAGAGGCAAGAAAAAAGAGAAGAAAAAAAATGAGTTTTTCTTTATGAGGGTTCTCAATCTCTTTGTGCCATGATATTAAGAGAAGATCATCGTTGTATTGCAACTTTTTTTCAAAGTCTAGTGGATTCGGAGAGTGCCTTTGCGCAGAAACGTAACCCAGGTTTGGGTGAACTTCGTTAACAAATTTTCTGGCGTGTTCTTTCGATTATGTTTTTTTATTATTATATTCAGCTTGGTGAATTGTTTGCGAGCATTATTTTTCTGGGATCGACGTACAATTTCGTAACAACTGGTATCAGATCTTGGGTTGGCTAATTGAGAACATCGAGGGTTTTTTTTGGTGACGTTTAATTGAAAGCAAACAGTATGGTAGAAGATAAAATCAAAATCGATAAGTTTGATGAGTAGGATTTCGGATGGTGGAAACTACAAATCGACAATTATCTTTATAAAAAAGATCTCTATGCATCACTTGAGGGTTGGAAACCTGAGATGGCGGAAGTGGATCCAACAACAGAAGCAAAATGGAAAATTCTTGATTGAAAAGCATTAGGTGCGATTCATCTAGGGTTGATGAAAAAGACAGGGTATCACATCACGAAAGCAAAAACTACAAAAGAAGCCATGGATATTCTAACGAATATTTATGAGAAGCCATCCACATCAAATCAGGTATTTTTGCTGAAGAAACTGGTTAATATGAAGTTATCTGATAGATGTTCTGTGGCAAAGCATATTAATAGTTTCACTCGGATCACGGGTCAATTGGAATCCACAGGCATAAATTTAGATATGAAGCTTCAAGCTTTATTATTTTTATGTTCTCTTCTAAAAAGTTATAATACCGTAGTGCAGGGAATTTCGGGCACCATGAAGGATGATTTAACTATTGATGATACTGTGAGTAGTATCATGGATGAAGAGATGCGAAGGAAAATCTCAAGTGGAGATAATTTTTCTGCATCTACATATTCAACGGCACTCGCAGTGGAGAATCATGGAAGAAGTAAAAGTAGAGGAAAGTTTAGCGGGCATGGCAAATCACAATCAAGGGGTAAGAGACAAGTTGCAAAAGATGAGTGATGGTTTTGTCACCAAACCGGACATCGGAGGTTTCAGTGTGAAGCCTACAAAAAGAAGCAGGGAGATGAGAATCAATGAACTAATGTGGTTAGCGATGAATCTTTGCTGGATAATTTGTGTTTGTCTGCAGGGTTTGACTTGATGACGGATATATGGTTTATTGATTCTGGTGCTTCTTTTCATTGCACCTCGCAAAGAGACATATTTGATGATTATGTCAGTGGAGATTTTGGACAAGTGGTTGTGAGAAACAGCCACATGTGTCCCATTGTTGGGAAAGGAACTGTGACTATGAACATCTCAGATGCAAGACGTCTAGTTTTGCATGAAACTAGGCATATTCCGGAATGAAAGAAAAATCCGATTTCAACTAGTAAACTTGATCAATAAGGTTTGGTATTAACCTTTGGATGCAAAGAGTGGAAGATAATCTCAAGAGCAAGAGTAGTAACAAAGGGAAAGCGTACGGATACACTTTACCTTCTCCAATGAGACAATATCAGTGATATGGTTGCAACTACAATGGCTACAAATAATTTGTCTACTCTTTGACATTATCATTTGGGACATTTTGGTGAAAAATGTGTAGAGCAGTTACACTCAAGGAAATTACTTCCAAGTTTGCAAAAAGTTGAGTTAGATTTTTGTGAAAGTTGCATTTATGGAAAACGGAAAGTTGTTAGTTTTCAATTGAATGGGCGGCAAAATAAAGGCCAGAAGTTAGAGTTGGTTCATACTGATGTATGGGGACCTGTTCAGGAACTCTCTTATAGCGGTAAGAGATATTTTGTCACCTTCATTAATGATGCGAAAAGGAAGAATTGAGTCATGCTCTTAGAGAAAAATCAGAAGTATTTGGGATGTTCAGAATGTGGAAGACCATGGTAGAAAAAGAGACAAATTATCATATTAAAACTTTGAAGTTTGATAATGGTGGTGAATACACAAGTAAGGAATTTGCAGAATATTTGAGCCGAGAGGGCATACACGAGTTAAAGACTGTTCCTAGAACATCTCAAGAAAACGGTGTAGCTGAAAGGATGAACAAGACTATTCTAGAACGTGCGAGATGCATGAGGCTACACGCAAGTCTCCCGCTATACTTATGGGCTGCCACAGTTGATACAGTTGTTTATCTTATCAACAGAAGTCCATCTAATGCGTTGAATGGAGAAATACCACAAGAATGGTAGTTAGGTAAAAAGATTAATTATTTAAATCTAAAGGTATTTGGTTGTATTGCATATGCTTTGATTGATAGGGAGGATAGGAAAAAGCTTGATACTAAGTGCCAAAAGTGCGTCTTTATTGAATACGGTAGCGACGGGTATGGCTATAGGCTTTGGGATTACGAGAATAACAAAGTTATCCGCAATTGGAATGTGACATTCCATGAAGAAAAGATGTACAAGGATCATCAAATAGAGCATGAGAAGATAGTACAACTAGAATATGTTGAATTAGACACAATGCCCGTGAAGATGTTTCCAGTAGATCAAGGTGCACTTGAAAGTGAGGTTCAAGATGAGCCTATTATTAGTGAAAAGGTAGTTCAAGAGGAATGCAGTGATTCGAAGCAAACTAACAACCCTGAAGTACCTGTATTGAGAAGGTCTACATGTATGAGAAAGCCAAAGGTAATTTTTGATCCATCAGCAAATATTGTTCTGAGCCATATCTTATCTATAGATTCAGAGGAACCGGAAACTTACGATGAGGCAAAGGCAGACACGTCTCATTTGTAGTAGGAGTGTGCTATGAAAGACGAGATGAGCTTGTTACTTCAGAACAAAACTTGGGAGTTGACCAAGTTGCACACAGGTAAAAAAGCTTTATTAAACAAATGGGTGTAAATGATTAAGAATGAAGTAGATGATAGTATTAGATACAAGGCGAGACTTCCAGTCAATGGCTTTTCTAAAAAAGAAGGGGTCGACTACTCCGAGATATTTTCACTTGTAGTGAAAATTAAATCAATTAAAGTTCTGCTGAGCATAGTTACAATGGAGGATCTTCATCTTGAGTAGTTAGACGTAAAAACAACGTTTTTTACACAGTGACTTAGATGAAGAACTATACATGGCACAACTTAAGGATTTTGAAATCAAAGGTCAGGAGCACATGGTATGTCGCTTGAAGAAAAGCTTGTATAGCTTGAAACAAGCTTCGCAGCAATGGTACCTAAAATTTGATGGTTTCATGAAAGAAAAAAGATTTGCACACTATGAGTCTGATCATTGTGTTTATTTTTGCAAGTATGATGATGGTGACATTGTATTTCTCTCTTTATATGTGGATGATATGCTGGTGGCTAGTTCCAATATGAAGAGAATCGTAGAAGTGAAGAAAATGTTATCATCACAGTTTGCTATGAAAGACTTGGGAGAGGCCAAGAATATTTTAGGTATGAAAATCATCAAGGACAGGAAAAATAAGAAATTATGGCTGATAGATTTAACATGGACAAGGTAAAACCGGTTGCAACTCCTCTAGCGAGTCACTTCAAACTTTTCAAAGATATATGTTCGAGCACTTAGACTTTGAAAGATGAGATGGTGGTAGTTCCATATGCATCAGCAGTGGGGAGTTTGATGTATGCCATGGTGAGCACGAGACCAAACATTGTACAGGCAGTGAGAGTTGTGAGTCGATATATGCAGAATCCAAGCATAGAGCATTGGAATGCAGTGAAATGGATATTGAGATATCTAGCAAGTACTTCCAATTACTCACTTTATTATGGTGGTACATCTCTAGAGTTGCAGGGTTATGTAGACGCAAATCATTCAGGTAATCGAGATAGTGGTAAGAGTACCACTTGATATGTCTTTACAGTTGCAGGTACAGCAGTGAGTTTGGTATCTCAACTATAAAAAGTAGTGGCTTTATCAACGACAGAGGCTGAATACGTGGCAATCATAGAAGCCTCCAAGGAAATCATATGGTTACAAGATTACATGGAGGAGCTACATCGAAAACAGCCAATCAGTATATTATGGAGTGATAGTCAAAGTGCAGTGCACTTAACAAAGAATGCATCTTATCACTCAAGGACTAGACATATCAAGAAGCGTTATCACTTTATCAGGTCAGCATTAAAAGATAATGAGTTAAATTTATAGAAGATTGATGGCTCGAAGAATCCAGTTGACATGTTGACCAAGGTAGTAGACAGAGAGAAGCATATTTTCTGTACAACTACCATTGGTATTACTCCATGTTGATTGACGAGGAGTATCACAGAGGCACAAGTTTTTTAAGTACTAATTTTTTGAAGAAGATAGATTCAAAATTACTTGGTGCTTGGGTATATTTGTCTTCAAGTGGGAGATTGTTATAAATGAAGCCAAATATCTTTAGAGGTTTTTTTTGTCTTTTCTATCAGATTTGTTTTTAGGTTAAAAATGATATATTTATATTAGCGATGGCAAGATGCTAGCTGTCAAGACGCTGAAAAGGAAAATAGAGAGGCAAGAAAAAAAGAAAAGAAAAAAGTGAATTTTTTTTTATGAGAGTTCTCAATCTCTTTGTGCCATAATATTGCAAAAAGATTATCGTTGTATTCCAACTTTTTTTTCGAAATATAGTGAATTTGCAAAGTGCCTCTGGGCGGAGACGTAGCCCAGGTTTGGGTGAACTTCGTTAACAATTTTTCTAGCATGTTCTTCTGATTCTGCTCTTTTATTATTATATTATGTTTGGTGAATTGTTTGCAAACGTTATTTTTCTGGGATCGACGTGCAATTTTGTAACATAACAGTTTGAAAACACCGAAGCTCTTGGCTGAAATCAGGCAACCCAATGGTATGGTGAAGCACCCTGTTTGTCTCGTAGTCGTTGGAGTTGGGCTCGCCGACGTTGTAGACCACCAGTAGGTTCTCGCTGTAGGCCCCAACAGTAGCGTTGAGCACGCTGAGACCACTGATGGTGAACATCACGACGCAGGCCCTGGCACCCCGGGTGCGGGCATAGCCACCGGCAACGTACCTGGCGTTGAGCTCCTTGCATCAACCGATGAGGTTGAGCCTCGGCTCAGTGATGAGGTGGTCAAGGAGCGTGAGGTTGAAGTCGCCGGGGACGGAGAAGACATCAGTGATGTCAATCTAGACAAGTTGGCAGGCGAGGTGGCAGCCCATGGTGGCGTTAGGGGAGCCGACCGCTATGTGCGCGGGCTCCTTTTGGGGGCAACCCGATGTTGTTGCAGGGGGGCTTGCATGAGTTGAGCACTCCGATGTTGGTGTCCATGGCGGAGCGGCGGCGGTGGAGGAGGAGGAGGTGAAGGAGAAGGTGAAGCGAGGAGTGGCAATGGAGGTTCGCGGGCGCTTCTGGAGTTTTTTCCGTGTGTTTGTGCGTGGAGGAGTGGTTAAAAATGCAGTCTTTATATATGCCAACGAGAGAGAGAGAGAGAGAGAGGATACAATGGGCGGTTTTGCGGCGGACAGAGGAAAGGTATTGGCATTACCGTTGAAGGCGGAGGGAGATAGGAGTGATCATGATGATTTTTTTCTTCTCCGCTTTTTTGGAGGATTGATTTTTCAAAGGTGAGCTGAGCAATTTCATGTGGGATTTCCTTGGTTTTGGATGTCGAATTGACCCACAAATGTTGTGTGCCACTCTGTTTGGACCGTGGAATCGAGGAATATTCAATTTCGTTTAGAATTTGTGGGCGGGGACTAGGCGTGACTCGAAAAAGGGGTCGCAAGACGAGGTCTTGACCCTATTTAGTAGCGTTTCCATTTTTATATTTTCAATTCTTTTGCTCCCAAAACATAAAAAGAATATAAATTTGTTTGGTAACATCATTAATTTTTTATTTCGAAATAGATCAATGACCAAGGAATAAATTTAGAATAAAAACAAGAAGTAGAAAAAACTCTTTTTCATATTCCTGGAAAAAAAGAAAGAAATAATGTCATTTTAGAAAAACAAGCTCAATATAATTTAATACTTGTCTTTACACAATCGACACAAGATCCGGTCTCGTGATCCAATCCAAGTCCCATTTTTTTGGAATAATAAAAAAAATAGAAATTAGATTTTGAGTAGTTTTATTATATTTTAATGTTAATTCTAGTTTAGAATTAGTTTAGCAAAAAAATGCGAAATTTTTTGATGAAAATTGGATTCAAAATTGAATAAGCTTTTAGAGGTTTACTAGATAGATTTTTCAATGCCGTTTCTTGTAGAGACAATGCAAAGTGACAAAAGCTTGATGACTCCAAGCAACATTTACTCTTTTATCTCAAAAGATCTATACACCTTTTCATTGTAATGCCTAAAGGTTTACCAGCAATCTCCTCATATTGTAAGTTATATAAACTAATGAAACTCTCTTTCCGATTCCAATCATCCATTTTTTACTAATTATTATGTTGGATTTTCTGAGGTCATTTTAAAATACCTTGATCTATCAAATCATTACAAAAGTTCAATTTTATCCAAACATGCAATGTTAAATCCTTTTATTATTAAATAAAAAAAAAATTAGAAGTAGAAATTCTTAGGGTTGTACAAACACATTTTTATTTATTTTCCATTCCAAGAATAAAATCCTTGTATAGTTACCAAACACATTTTTCTGTTCGAAACTCATATAAGGAATAGAAATGGAAAAAAATTATTTCTAAATCGAAACTGTTCTCGAGAATAGAAATGTTACCAAATGTACCATATATAAGTCACATGATTGTTTTGGGGATTGGGAATTCGAAAATCTACTTGCACACTCTTTACGCATACCAATAAGATTTTTGGCCCTCTTCTTTTTCTTTTTTTTTACCGATCCTTTTTTTTTTAATATTTAAACGTATCAAGTAATGGGAATAAGTTTATTTAACTCTTACAAGTTTATTTTTCAGTGTTTGTTGAGTCTTAAAATTACATCGTTAGTAGCCACTAACATGTCCCTTATAATGAATGAACCAGATTTTTTTTTTTTTTTTTTATGGTGAATGTTATTGAATGTGCTAATAACTACAATCGCCAAATTTTCTTTAATAAGCTTTTTGAAAAAGAAAAAAAAATTGCACATGATGGTGCGAAGTACTTTAGAACCTAATGAAACCCACATGCTACAGTTTTGAGTGGTACGTTCCAAGTTTCAGAATATACAAGATAAGTTACTAGTTCTAAAAAATATGGAACATGTTCCAGCTGATAAATTATAGATGGAGGGTGAAACACAGTTCATCCATAATTGATGTTGACGCAACCATATTGAAATCAATCCACAAAATTCCCATGTTAATGTATCTAATATTTAATCAAGAAATTCCAAATTAATTGATATATGAAATCTTGTATCGTGAAATTTTACGTGTTGATTTTTGAAAAGAAATAGGTAGTTTTACATTCGAATACATCGCACGACAGTGACACGCGATGCATCCGCATCAGTAGGAAAATGTGCTTTTACCCATGTGACTCGCAATCACATGAAACACTGCTCGATGGCGGACTGAGATCCATCTGTGGACGTTGTTTTGGGGTTCAAAAATCCGGCGAGCGGTCCTTGGAAACGATGCATCGGGCTGGTTTCGGAAGACTAAGACGTGGAGTCGGATTTGGCCACTGGTTTGCTTGGCTTTCGCAAAGGAACGACAAGTGGCAAAGGGAAACCGACCATCCTCGGATCATCGTCGTCCTTCGTTGGACAATTTGACCTTTTCTCATTTTTGGGCCAAAAATCGAAACTTGTCCTTAGATTAGGGGCCGAAGCGCAAACTTTTTTTTTTTTTTTTTTTTTTCTATTTTCTTCTCAATGTTTCTTTCATTTTGCGGAAAAATAACACAAGTAGTTCATAAACTTTGATCCAATGAGTGATGTGGTCCATTAACTTTTAATTTATTTAATGTGATTATGAATTTTAGCTTAATATACAATGCAATTCCTGAATTTTTAATTTATTAGATATAATCTAAGAACTTTTGATATATGTTCAATTTAGTCCTTAAACTATATGAAAATATTCAATATTGTTCCTAATCTTGAATGAAATGAAGGACTACATTCAAGCACTATATCAAGCATGTATCACAAGTCCAAGGAACAAATTGAAAAAATTAAGAATTCAAAGACCACATTAAACATTAAGTAAAAGTTTAGAAACCACATTGCACATTGACCAAAGTTCAAAGATCATTTGTATCATTATCTCTTCATTTTCTTTTACTTTCCACTAAGTTTATCGCAAACGTGGATCGCCAGAGGATTATAGTATTATCTTATTGCTAATGAATAGTGGAGCCACTTAACTTGAACCACGTTTTTCCACTCAACCCCAAAAAAAAAAAATCATGTCTCGGAGTAAAGTGCCCAAGGTATAAGCTAAAACTCCCATCCCCGAGCTTGAAAGCAGATTTTCCTTTTTGTAAGTCATTATTTATAGGAAGAAGGGCTTAACTTTGAACGTAAGTTAGAAGATGGTGGATCACTCCACAACTTGATTATGGAGATTACGGCAATCAAACTTCTATATCATTTCACATATCCCAAAAGTAAACAACTTGAAGGGTCCCCATACTAATCAAAGATAGATTTGAGGCAATGCATGTGTTATGGTATGTGATTCTTCTGTACTGGCGAACACTTATGAGTGAAGCATAGGGTTATCGGATGAAGAGTGAGTGATATAAAGAGGATGGATATAAAAATTCTGTGGGAGTAGCATTAGGACAATTGATGCTAGAACTTTTAGGATAGAAACGATACATCTTTACAGAGCGCTGTTGACACCTAATTTAAACTTATAAAATAAAAATGAAAAATAATCTTTGATTAGAGGGAAATTTTGAAAAAAAATTGAATTCAAAAATTCAATAACCGTGTGTTTTTGGAGCCATTATTTTGTTGAGCGGTTGAGCAAATATGTGCAAATCTTCACCTGCAAAAACAAAGTCGAGTGATTCTTCTATAAAAAGGAACGCGAGGTTTCGGAATAAAAGGGGGCTTCTCTTCATCTTTCGTCCAAGAAAAAAAATAGAAAACTGAAAGAGAAAGGCAAAAAAGTACAGTGGCAGAGAGAAAGGGTAGACTTCGGCAGAGACGTGAGGAGAGAGGTAGAGAAGAAATAAAAACAAAAAACAAAGGAAAAAGTTGACAAGACCCCTACTATTCACCGTCTTCCCCATTTCGCTTCTACTCTACACGGTGTTGCTGCTCGTCCGCCACCACACCACCAGCGTGCGATTAACGCCGTTTGAAGCCCGACGATTGCCCGCTTCACCGCACCTCTGCACCAGCGAGCTCGCCCCGACGCCGACGCCCTTACTCCGTCTCTGCCCAAGGCGAACTGCTGTTGCTCGAACGCCGCCCCTGCCCGCATCTCTGTCCACGACGACCATTCAACACTTGCAATCGTCGACGCCCGTACCAGTCGGCCTCCGAGCACCACCACGCCCCCGCCACCGTTGCCTCGCCGAACTCGCCACTGACGCGCAGCAGCACAGCCGCCAACGCTCGCGCTCCACCGCACCTCTGCACCAACGAGCTCGCACCGACGCCGCGCCCACCGTCGGTCCCTGCCTGCGCCTCCACCTCGGAGTCCCCGTAGCCGAAGTCCACCGCACCTGCTGCTCGTCGCAACGCCAGCAGCCGCGGCGCCTGACACCGAACCGACGCCTCCGACGCACCAGCCCGCATGCCCTCCTCGCCGACCCAGCCGCCGGACGCCTCGCCGCTCTACCCCCTCCGCCATTGCGCCTCAGCCCGAGCCACCATTGCTGCGACCCGCGACCCTGCTGTTCGCCGGTCATCGACGACGCGCCTCCCTGCTGCTGCTGCCGCCTAGTCCTCACCGGAGCTCCGACGCCGGCCCGCTCCGACGCTGACCATCTTTCATCCGAAGTTGTCCAGCAAGTTCAATACCGTTGGTACCATTTTCCTTGTGCAGGTTACTTGAAGCTTGAGAAGGGTGAATTTGGAATGTTCCTTGCTGGTTTCCATCTTGGAGATAATTTTTCAAGCTAGGTAAAATTTTAGATTAAATTCAGCTATCATTTAGATTTTTTAGCTTGTGGAATTGACTTGATTTGTTTTGTTTTTATTATTATCAAATTAGAAAATTTGTCATATTAAGTCATGACAATCAAATATTGAGCCGCGAGACGTCGGGTTAAATTTTTGATTATTTTGACTTTTCATGGCAAATTCATGAATTGCTTTGCATAATTGATTCACATAAAGATAATATGCCATTGATAAATTATCAATAGGACGTACATTTTGATGCATCATTGTTATTTGCACATCAAATATCATGCATCATATGTCATATCTAGGATTTAGGTATTTAGATCCATAAACCTTTCATGTTTAAAGCAATGCATTTTATTTTTTTCATATAAGATTAGGTTAACTCTCCTTTAATAAAACCAAAAAAAAAAAAAAGAATAAAAAATGTTATTTAGGTCATATAAATCACACCACATGTTGCACTCTAATTAGTAGGTTATAGATTAATGTTTTAATATTCCCATCATGTAGTTTTTTAATAATAATAAAAAAAGCCAAAAATTAGCATTGCATCATTATGTCATCTTTTTTAATAAAAATTACTAGGTCATTTCAAATAAAAAAAAAAGAAAACACAAAAGTCTTTTACCCGGTTAATTAACAGGTTAGTTCATAATTAATCCAATGTCATGTCATCATTGTTTAATATAGGTTGCATACGTGTAATAAAAAAAATCATTAAAAAAAATCACAAAAAGAACATGCATATAAAATTATTATGTCATTCATCCCATGTCATGAAACACATGCATATTTAGGATTATATAAATAAGATTGCATACATATAGTGATAGTTCTAGTTAGGACATACGAATTGCATTTCCATATCATTAAAGTAAAATCCATGCATATTAAATTTAGATCAAGATTGCATATAATTAACCTTTTTTTTTAAAAGAAAAAAGAAAAATTAGGTGTCCGGTCATTTAGAAATCATGTTCAAGACATGCATTTTTATTAGCATTTTTTGTTGGATGTTATTTTATTGATTGTGCACCCGCATGACCACCATTTGCATGTCAGTAGCTTAGGTTTAAAATTAATCAACATTGCCTGCAAAGTATTTTTGAAATTAAAATAAAAGGTACCAAAAGGGCGTTAGATTTTTCTAGCGTAACCATGTCCTTGGACTTATTGAATCTCTGGTTCGCAAAAGTAAAGTATTCTCCCATACTTTACTTGGGTTTCTAACCAACCCTAATTGGTTAGTGGCGGCTCCAAATTGAATATAATTGCATGTTTAAATGAGTTAATTTCTATCAAGTCGCGATTGGTAGGACTTGGGAGGGTCTGCGCCAAGTCTTCGGACTTAGTAATCCATTAGCCTCCTTTCGAATAATTCACCTAAAAAAAATTCGGGTGGGTCGCGACAGCTTGGCGACTCCGATGGGGAATGTAGTTAAAACTCATAGTGGACATAGGCCTGTTTTATTTTTTTAAAAAAAGAAAAATATTTTGTTTGGCAGCATGGAAACAAGGTACGCTCCTAACATTAAGTGTTAAATGTTTTTGCAGATCGGAGGTATAAGGGGAGTAGTCTTTGCTAACCCTTGTTGTGCAGGTTGGAGTTAAGGATGAATGGTTGAATTTAAACTATAGAAGTGTTGTTTGCAATTAAATTGTCATGCATGTTTTATTATTTTTAGCACTACACTATAGCACACACGACCTGCTGCCGGACCTGGGCTGCAATAGGATTTTTAGGATGGTGTTGAGAAGGATACTTCCTCTAAAGCGAGACCGCTATATAGAGGTTGACATTCTCTTCCCGAAAGTTCTTCATGGTGTCGAATGTGTTTGTCCATATCCGCGAGACTGCGTGATTATTAGACATTCCATTTGATCGAGCCGGAGTTAGGGGACCCGACACGTTAATGCGAGACTGCAACGGTCAGATCATCCTCTTAGCTTCATTTTGTTAAGCCTTCTAGATAGAAATCGAGCCCCACATTTCATGTGTCTGTCTATGTGGTTGCCATTTTTCTCTGTGAAGTAAGTATTCCTACCTTATACTATGCAATCTATTTGCTTTATTGCACTTTCTTTTGGTTCATGACAAAAGGTCAATCGTTAGGTTTTAATTTGTATGCAATGGGGAGATCCGATGTTCAATTCATTCCAACTCCCAAGATTGAGCTCAGAGGATGGTGGAACAATTTAAGTAAAGAAGGTTAAGATTATGTGGAGTCGATACTAGGACGACTCATCCCCCTTTTGGATATCGGAGTCCATAGTGGTGTTTTGCAAGCTGTATCGCACTTTTGGTGTCCCGAGACGGCTACATTTATCTTTGGCAAGAATGAGCTAACTCCAACACTGGAAGAGTATAGCGTCATCATAGGAATGCCCCTCGAGACTGAACTTGTTAGGCCACCTCTTGGTATGGAACCCACATCAATTTTATCTCAATTTCTAAGAATTAAAACTGATGAGGTTAAGAAAGTTTTGAAAGCTAATTGTAATGCATGCCCTTTCTCCTTTTTGGCTAATCATTTTTTAAATCAGTCTTTAATGCGCCAAAAAGAGTAGGATATTCATTTTAGCATTCTTTGGACTTATAATATTTCCTCATCGAAAAAATGCTATTGATCCCTCGATTGCATGGGTGGTCGACAAGCATGCGCGGGGCATGAACTTTATAAACATGATTTTAGCTGAGACATTTTTGTCCCTCAACAGTTTTAAACAAAATGGAGAAAAATCATGAATGCCTCTCCTGAGCTTTTACAGATTTGGTTTCTTTCTCACATGAAGGAGTTTGGTCATTTCATGCGTCGAGGTGAAATTGATGATTCTAGTTACCCAATAAAGAGATTTTCAATCTTAGAGAAAAAGTATACTGGAAAATCATTTTCCGATTGGGTGACTTTTCTTAAAAATCCAGATCTCGAGGGCTTCCTATGGTATGCTAAATGGTTCCATGTTAGCGTGGCTCGTTTCTCTCACAAGACAGATAATCCAATTCCACCGATGGGAATTCGGTGCAACATCTTACTATCCTTATAGAGTGGCCCGCCAGTATCGAGTGCTCCAAGATATCCCACCTCCTCTCCGAGTGGATTTGTTTCAAGCCCGCTTCGTGCGCAAGGATCACAAATACCTCGATGAGATCGAGCGTCTTGAAAATGCATGGAAGGAATGCCATCCGGAAAAGATTGTGGTGCCTAGAAGATTGAAAGGAAATGAGATGATTTTTCATGCCTCGGATTATTATATCCACCATCATGAGATCCCTCAAGCTCTACTTCCCGTGATACCTGAAGTGACCATGAAGCCCACTCGTAAAGCACAAATTGAAAATCTTGAAGAAACGGTGGAGAGGAAAGAAGCTCATATTTCTGAGTTGGTTTGACAGAACAAGAAGCTTCGAAAGACTGTGATCTCCCAATTGTATATAGAAAGGAGTCGCTAGATTTAGGAGTTTAATTCTGGCTTTATGATGCTATTTCAATTTCTTAGATTGATGTTTTAGGAATTTAATTTCCTAGGGAGTTATGTTAGCATTTTAAGTTGATGTCTTTGGAATTTGATTTCACTTAATAAAATAAGCAATTGACCGTTGTCATGGACCAATCTCATTTGTTATGATACTTACTGTATTATTTTACATTGATAGGTGACAACACGGCTCACCCAAGATCGCCAATCCTTACTCGTTCCAGAGCAACAATGGCTGATAACACCGAACAAACACGTGTTGCTGAACAAACTCGCATCGCTGTTCTCGAATCGGAGATGAAGCAAGTCCTAAATGTTCTTGAGCAGCTCTCTAAGCAAATTGATTCTCTCCAAGCAAACACTGCCCCACCAGCTCCGCAAGTTGAAGTGGTGTTACCACAACATGCTCCTGCGACTGATCCGAAAGATAAAGGCAAGAATACATTCGCAATTGGGACATCAACCTCTGATGGTGCTTCCAAGGAGAAAATTACTGACGTGCCTCAAATTGTTGTTGATGAGGAGGTACAAGTGATACACTCGGCTATACCGAAGACAGAACAAGAAAAACGCATGGCAAAAATCGAAGAGAAACTCAAACAGCTGCAGGGTTCGTTTATCCAAGGCCCAATTGATTTGTCCCACTATGCAAAGGTCAAAATGCCGAAGAAGTTCAAAATGCCGGACTTTGAAAAGTATAATGGCACTTCTTGCCCGAAGATCCATTTGCAGACGTATGTGGTCAGGATGACCCAATATGTTGATAACATCCCCTTGATGATTCAACAATTTCAAGCGAGCCTGACAGGACCGGCACTGCAGTGGTACATCATGAAGAAGATTAATCTGCTTTGGAGACTTGGGAGGATTTGACCGATGCCTTCTTCAAGCAATATAAGTATAATATTGATGTCACTCCATCTCGAGAAGATTTACTTCGCACCGAGAAGAAGAGGACGGAATCTTTCAAGGCATATGTCACGAGATGGAGGGCGTAGCTGCTCCATTACTTCGGAGCCGACAGAAAAAGAATTGATGGATTTGTTCATGAAGACACTCCCGCCTGAATATCGAAATCGGATGTTAGGATCGACTGCCGAGTCATTCAATCAGCTAATCCCTGTTGGTGAGCGAATTGAAGTAGCATTACGTGATGGATGGGCATCAGATCAAACCAGCTCATATGGGAGAGTCTCAACCAAGAAGGATAAGGAACCTATAGTGGAGGTTAATGCAACTTATGTTCAGCCACCTCACCCTACCCCGAACACCCATCAAGGAGGAGCACGACCATTCTTTGGCCAGCAGAAAAGCTCTTCCAGGCGTCAATTTACGCCTCTTCCTAAGCCATTGTCAAAGATCTTGCCAACCCTTCGAAGAAAGGATTACTCGCTAAGGAGCCTAAGCGACCTAATCCCGAGCGTTTCCCCAACTATGATCCTTCCAAGACATGTGCTTACCATATGGAGGAGGTAGGGCATTCTGTTGACAATTGCTATACGCTGCAACACAAAATCCAAAATCTTTTGGATGCCAAGGTGGTCTCATTCCGCGATGCACAGCCGAACATCCAGAATAACCCACTCCCTGACCACCCAGAAGCTGTGAATGCCATTTTCAGTTTCGATGCTGAGCCAACCATGTTTCATATGATGCATGAGGAAGCAGAAGTGATGGACACCGGGGGCAACCAAGTGGCAAGTTCGATTACTATGTAAAGTATTCGGCTCCTCCCGGCTCCCACTTCGACCCACGGGATATCATCCCAGATGGATGGGGTGGCATAGATGATCCCGCACCTCCAAAGATTGAGAGCTCTGATGACGCACTCGAAGGAATGATTGAGTTGTCTGAAGATAATTTAGTGTTTGCCATCGACAAAGCTCGAGAGTAGGAAAATTTTAATTATTTGCACACTCCTTTGTGCAGGAGTCTCTATTGCTTTCCATATTTGCATATTTGCATTTTCAATTCTAGGATTTCCCTCATTTCAATAATGTAATTTGCTTTTCATCCAATAAAATACATGGAGATTTGCATGTTTTAAGGGCATGTTGAAGTATACCAAACTAGCCCTGTGATGAAATCCTACCCAAAAGAAAACGGCAAGGAGCTAATTATGAAGGCTGGGCTTCTTCATGTTCCCTTGAAAAAATTTTCAAAATAAAATAATTTTCCAGCATGCATTTAATTTACCCTGTTTGTTTCTTTTAATTATCTGCTTTATGTTTCAGGTGCAGCCTTGCGCACATTTAAGGAACCTCTATGAGCTCCCTTGCAAAGAGGGGCAAGACATAGACACTTAGCAGCTTTGACTTTATGATTTGATGTGCAAGAATAGAGCATGGCTTTTTGTCATTATAGAATGCTTTCACATGATATTATGCAATTTGTCAATTCCACTTGAAATTTATCAAAATGGATAATTCAGTGAAAGATGTCGAATTACTTGAACATGCTAAATGAGGTGTGAAAGGCAAGCCTTATCCCATACACAGTCCATTGTTTATACATTGTGAGGTGAGTATGAAAACGTCTTGTACTTCAAGGTGAAGAGTTTTCTTGCGAAAAGTACGACAACTAAAATGACGAGGGGGCAGTTCATTTCTCTATCGGTGAACCCTTGTTTAACCCCTCTTTGAGCCTAAATACTTGAAGAATTTCTTTCATACTACCCTGTCAAGAACCACCCCACATCGGGGCAAATGGAGGTAAATTGACATTGGAGGAGAATGAAATGAATCGAAATTTTCTTGCTTTCACTTGCATCAATCTTCAAGTTGGGCTATTACATTGAATTCATGTGATAATTTAAGTGCCTTAGGATGACGAAGAGCAGTTCTTTCTTTATCCTACACGCTTATATCATTTGCATAGCCCACTTGAGCCTATGAATTCATTTCATGTCAAACCAGTTGGTGATCATCCCCCACCGGGGCAAGATGAAAGACAATCATTCGAATAGCATGGTCTAAAATGCTTATGAAAGAAAACTGTGTGAGTCCAGAGAAAATAAATGCAAAAAAATAAGGGGCAAGAAAAAGCAGTGTGCCTGATAAAAGCAAAGCCAATGCCCATGAAAAAAAGAGAGAAATGACTGATGAATTGGGGGGCATATATAAAAAAAAGTGTTGTGCCTAATCGATGCCCATCATCAAAGAAAATGATTTTAAAAAAAAAATGTTGAGAAAAGATCTCCAGTTGAATAATCATTGGCATCAGTGATAAACTCTTGAGCTAATAAAGAAATTTGTCAAGAAGACAATCCGTGGCGAAGAAAACTGGTGGTAATGTCAAGATGATCACCAACTCTTACCCATTACACACATCTTTGAGCCTAACGATCATTTCGTTTCTCAGCCCATGAACCCAGCCTATGTTACGTCCCTTACAAAGTCCCTTCAGATTAAGGCACTTAAATTAACATAGGAGTTCACATGTTTTAAGTCTTGCTCGAAGAAGTGAGAGCAAGATTATTTCTTTCTCATTTTGCAGGGTTCTTGACTTGTAAACCCGGAGATGATTACAGAATTGTTCTTTCAATTGCTTTGACTAAAAGAATCCCTTTGTTAAGCCATTGACCAATCCCACATTACAATACTTGTTAAAGACCTCTCAGATTGATAAGGTCGTACTGATTGCAAGAAAATTCGAACTCTTGTCGACAAGATGATGATAAGATTGAGTGATATATTCCTGCATCAATGGTCGGGATAAATAACCCCTCATAAATGAGAGCGAGTGAAAAAAGCATTTTTCACACCAAAAGTGTCTCGTTTAGCATGTTCAAGAGATTCACAACTCAGTGAAAATTGTCTTGATAATTTTCCATTGTGGAAGTTTTGTAAAAGCCATCATGTATGGACCTTCATTGAATTAAAAAAATGATGAAAAAAATGAAATGAATTTTTCCTCAAAGACCAAAGGATTTGTTTTTGAAACCCCGAGTTTGTTCAGTTATCTCGGTGCGATGATGAGAATTCCAAGTACCCATTTATAAAATATTTTCAAATGTCTAGTTTGAATTCCAGATATTTGAACCTTTAAATGCTTGATGTGACTTCCAAGTATTTGTCTTTTCGAGCGTCTGATGTGATTTCCAGATGTTTAGAATTTTTAAGTACTTGATGCAATTTCCAGGTGCTTGGGATTTGATGAGAGTCCCAAATCCCCCAAAGATTTTTCTTCAGATTCAGTTTGATTTAGGCGACCGTAGAATGATACGGGTCTTGGAAAAACAGTTTCTCCATTCAGGCGACCGTAGAATGGTACGGGTCCTAAAAAAATCAATTTTCTGTCAAGGCAACCGTAGAATGGTACGGGTCCTAGACAAAACTTATTTCCCTATTCAGGCGACCGTAGAATGGTACGGGTCCTGGAAGGTAAATCCCTGTTTAGGCGACCGTAGAATAGTACAAGTCCTAGACAAAACCTATTTGCCCATTCAGGCGACCGTAGAATGGTACGGGTCCTGTAAAATCAATTTTCCGTCAAGGCGACCGTAGAATGGTACGGGTCCTAGACACAACCAAACACTGTCATACTGGGCGACCGTAGAATGGTACGGGTCCTAGGAAGGCAGTCTCTTTGTAAAGTTATGTTACTATTTTAGGCGACCGTAAAATGGTACGGGTCCTGGACATGTAACACTGACTGCCTAGAACTACTCTATCCTTCGTGAAGGTGGGTTATTCCAGGTGCTTGGGATCTGATGAGAGTTCCAGATCTCTAAACTTTGAGCCTTGCAATTATCTGAAGAGAGTTCCAGATGTTTTGTCAGGTCTCATAGGAATCATTTCACACCTAATAATACTTTTCTGAATCTCCAGATAAGTATGACAGGTATGTGTTATTCTTTGCATTTGCATTGAGCATAGACGCATTGAGATCTACGTTCTTGACCAAATCATTGCATTTACATTGCATTATTGCATGACCTTGCATTTCAAAAAGAATTAAATTTATTTGAAAAAGAGGTCATTAACATTTGCATATGCATTTTGCATTCATTTTGCATTTGCATTTCATTGAGCATAGACACATCCAAATCATTGCATTTACATTGCATTATTGCATGACCTTGCATTTCAAAAAGAATTAAATTTATTTGAAAAGAGGTCATTAACATTTGCATATGCATTTCATATTCATTTTGCATTCATTTCGCATGGTTTAAATTTAGGTGTCATTTATCTTTGAAGGAAACCTCTACGAGCTTCCCTTCAAAGAGGGGCACCTGTTGACACCTAATTTAAACTTATAAAATAAAAATGAAAAATAATCTTTGATTAGAAGGAAATTTTGAAAAAATTTGAATTCAAAAATTCAATAACCGTGTGTTTTTGGAGCCATTATTTTGTTGAGCGGTTGAGCAAATATGTGCAAATCTTCACCTGCAAAAACAAAGTCGAGTGATTCTTCTATAAAAAGGAACGCGAGGTTTCGGAATAAAAGGGGGCTTCTCTTCATCTTTCGTCCAAGAAAAAAATAGAAAACTGAAAGAGAAAGGCAAAAAAGTACAGTGGCGAGAGAGAAAGGGTAGAGTTCGGCAGAGACGTGAGGAGAGAGGTAGAGAAGAAATAAAAACAAAAAACAAAGGAAAAAGTTGACAAGACCCCTACTGTTCACCGTCTTCCCCATTTCGCTTCTACTCTACACGGTGTTGCTGCTCGTCCGCCACCACACCACCAGCGTGCGATTAACGCCGTTTGAAGCCCGATGATTGCCCGCTCCACCGCACCTCGCACCAGCGAGCTCGCCCGACGCCGACGCCCTTGCTCCGTCTCTCGCCCAAGGCGGCTGGCTGTTGCTCAAACGCCGCCCCGCCCGCATCTCCGTCCACGGCGACCATTCAACACTTGCAATCGTCGACGCCCGTACCCGCCGGCCTCCGAGCACCACCACGCCTCCGCCACCGTTGCCTCGCCGAACTCGCCACGACGCGCAGCAGCACGGCCGCCAACGCTTGCGCTCCACCGCACCCTCGCACCAACGAGCTCGTACCGACGCCGCGCCCACCGTCGGTCCACGCTCGCGCCTCCACCTCGGAGTCCCCGTAGCCGAAGTCCACCGCACACGCTGCTCGTCGCAACGCCAGCAGCCGCGGCGCCCGACGCCGAACCGACGCCTCCCACGCACCAGCCCGCGAGCCCTCCTCGCCGACCCAGCCCGCCGGACGCCTCGCCGCTCTACCCCCTCCGCCATTGCGCCTCAGCCCGAGCCACCATTGCGCAACCCGCGACCCCGCTGTTCGCCGGTCATCGACGCCGCGCCTCCTGCTCTGCTGCTGCCACCTAGTCCTCACCGGAGCTCCGACGCCGGCCCGCTCCGACGCCGACCATCTTTCATCCGAAGTTGTCCAGCAAGTTCAATACCGTTGGTACCATTTTCCTTGTGCAGTTACTTGAAGCTTGAGAAGGGTGAATTTGGAATGTTCCTTGCTGGTTTCCCATCTTGGAGATAATTTTCAAGCTAGGTAAAATTTTAGATTAAATTCAGCTATCATTTAGATTTTTAGCTTGTGGAATTGACTTGATTTGTTTTGTTTTTATTATTATCAAATTAGAAAATTTGTCATATTAAGTCATGACAATCAAATATTGAGCCGCGAGACGTCGGGTTAAATTTTTGATTATTTTGACTTTTCATGGCAAATTCATGAATTGCTTTGCATAATTGATTCACATAAAGATAATATGCCATTGATAAATTATCAATAGGACGTACATTTTGATGCATCATTGTTATCTGCACATCAAATATCATGCATCATATGTCATATCTAGGATTTAGGTATTTAGATCCATAAACCTTTCATGTTTAAAGCAATGCATTTTATTTTTTTCATATAAGATTAGGTTAACTCTCCTTTAATAAAAAAAAAAAAAAAAAAGAATAAAAAATGTTATTTAGGTCATATAAATCACACCACATGTTGCACTCTAATTAGTAGGTTATAGATTAATGTTTTAATATTCCCATCATGTAGTTTTTTAATAATAATAAAAAAGCCAAAAATTAGCATTGCATCATTATGTCACCTTTTTTTAATAAAAATTACTAGGTCATTTCAAATAAAAAAAAGAAAACACAAAAGTCTTTTACCCGGTTAATTAACAGGTTAGTTCATAATCAATCCAATGTCATGTCATCATTGTTTAATATAGGTTGCATACGTGTAATAAAAAAATCATTAAAAAAAAAAAATCACAAAAAGAACATGCATATAAAATTATTATGTCATTCATCCCATGTCATGAAACACATGCATATTTAGGATTATATAAATAAGATTGCATACATATAGTGATAGTTCTAGTTAGGCCATACGAATTGCATTTCCATATCATTAAAGTAAAATCCATGCATATTAAATTTAGATCAAGATTGCGTATAATTAACTTTTTTTTTTTAAAAAAAGAAAAAAGAAAAATTAGGTGTCCGGTCATTTAGAAATCATGTTCAAGACATGCATTTTTATTAGCATTTTTGTTGAATGTTATCTTATTGATTGTGCACCCGCATGACCACCATTTGCATGTCAGTAGCTTAGGTTTAAAATTAATCAACATTGCCTGCAAAGTATTTTTGAAATTAAAATAAAAGGTACCAAAAGGACATTAGATTTTTCTAGCGTAACCATGTCCCCGGACTTATTGAATCTCTGGTTCGCAAAAGTAAAGTATTCTCCCATACTTTACTTGGGTTTCTAACCAACCCTAATTGGTTAGTGGCGGCTCCAAATTGAATATAATTGCATGTTTAAATGAGTTAATTTCTATCAAGTCGCGATTGGTAGGACTTGGGAGGGTCCGCGCCAAGTCTTCGGACTTAGTAATCCATTAGCCTCCTTTCGAATAATTCACCTAAAAAAATTCGGGTGGGTCGCGACAAGCGCTAAAGGTGAGGTTGGCCTCCCATATACAAACCGGTTGAGAGTTGATACTACTCTCCCGATGACGCCATGACAGGCCAAAATTAATCGGTGTGCCAATAGTGATCTGTTATCTTACTTGATGGACTAGATGTCCGAACTAAACTAGGTGTGGTACGATCCAATATGAGAAGCTATTTGCCGTATTATTCTCTAGAACAACTATAGAAAGAAGATTGGCCTGGTGTTATTTGTTTACCAAGCACCACACTAGTTATTCCTCAACCAAGGATTTGCTAACCCATGAAAGATGGTATCAAAGCAAGATCCCTCTAGTGAGTGAGATGATTCTGAGAAAATTTGTGGTCTACCCGTCCCTACAAGGGCCAAGGAAAAACGTGCTTGAACAAAGTGCGGCTCTCAACCAATTTTTAGGATGATAATAAGAGCACAAGAAAGAGCTAATTCCTCATCGAATACAGAAAATGCTCCTAGATCAATTGGTGAATCTTAAGAGGAGGTTTGTTATCACCTTTTCAACAAGGGGAGAAACCTCCACTGGTATGCTAGAATCAAGAAAGGCTTTGTAGGAAAAATAGAGTGCTACCAAAACGTGCAATTGGCGAAAAATGCCACACTTGTCAAGGAAAGCACAAGTGACCGAATGTGTCAAATGGATGCAATCAAAAGAAATTACCAATGGAGTAGTCTATTTAGTTGGGTGAGCATTGCCATTTGATATATGATGATCCAAAGTGGAGTATCAATGGTTAAGGAAACACGAGGAGTACCTACAATGAGAGCATTGCGGAATTGAGTGGGGCAGAATGGCACAGTTCGTGATTCTCTCATACTCGCGAACCCTTATGACTGGAGCTTGGGGTTATCAGGTAAAGAGTAAGTGATGTAGAGGAGATGAATACTACCGGCCCATGAGAGTGGCATCAGGATGATTGGTCTTAGGAGTTCTAGGATAGAAAGGATAAATCTCTATAGAGTTCTGAAGGCAAGGTTGCAAGAGTTGATGCCGCTCTCCTGGTGAGGCCATGGCAAGCCAAAATCAGTTGGTGTACTTAAAGTGATCTATCATCTCATTTGATGGACTAGATATTCAAGCTAAATTAGGCGTGGTGCGATTCGATACAAGGAAACTATTCGCTGTATAATCTATAGAAAAATTATAGAAGGAAGGCCAGCCTAGTGTTATTCGCTAATTGTATGTTGCATGGGCTATTTCACGGCCAAGGATCTGCTGACCCGCGACACATGCATTCGTGGAGGTCCCTGTCCTCAACTCCAAGCTCACCAAACGTAACCGTGTATTCGCAATTGTTCCTTCCGCATGTTTAAAAAGTAGACCCGAAACCAATGGTCAAAGATATTATCAAAATCCATAACCAGGAGACATGATTATTTTCATTTCACAAAGCATAGGCAATGCTCGAGAAGACGCTCTCTTTTTCATGTCCCCAACAAGTACTTGAAGCAACATACTAATGCGAATCAAGGCTTCTAGTAAGAATTGGGAGGGCGGCCATTGGCGGCCGAGACCCGAGAACCCCATTCCAAAAGCTCTTTGCTGGTGTCGTCCTTGTGAAGTATCACCTCTATGAAGCACAAGCAATCCTTCTTGGGCCCTGTCGCCGTCTGAATCGCTTCCGTAAGCTCCCCCTCATAGAGAACCTGCGAACATGAGCAAATTTTATTATTTCCGTGGAGGGATTTCTTGAATTGGCAAATCGTCCTGATTGTAACTCGTATACAAGCAACTTACTTTTGCTGTCCAGCACTTGCCCTCGCCATTGTGAATTGCTTCCACTAGGCCAGTGTAATTCCAGTTCTTGATCACATTGTAGGGACCATCATGGATCTCCACTTCAATGGTGTAGCCGCCATTGTTTATCAGGAAGATGATGGTGTTCTGCCCACATCGCAGCATGGTTGACACATCTTGGGCAGTTACCTAGAGTGCAAAAATCGCCCGCGACTTTAACATTATTCATCTCTTCCATTCAATCAACACAACAAGATAAAGCCAATAAAATTTAGTAGAAAAAGGGAGGGAAATGAATAAGGTCAGCGCATGACTGACATTGTATGACAAAACTCCTCACCTATGCAAAACAAGCCATCATGAATGACGTAGTTATGCATAGAGCTTCTGTCAAGAAGATATCACTAGTCCCATATGGGGAGAATTACCAAAAAGTCCTAAACCTATTGCAATTGTGCCAATTCAGTCCTAAACTTTTTTTTTTGGCCAATTCAGTCCTAAACCTTTTACTTTTGTTCAAGTTGAGTCCTTCCGGCCAAAATTAGCCGGCCGGCGCTGACGTGGCAGCCGGCCGGTGCTGGCGAGCTTTTTATAATAATATTTGATTTTTAAAAAATTTTATTAATTTTTTTATTAATTTTTTTCTCTTTTCCTTTTTTTCCTCCTCCCTTCTCCTTCCTTGGGCTCCGCGACCGGCCAGCCGGGCTGGTCGCCGGACTCGAGGCAATCCGGCGGGGCGAGGCCTCGCCAGACGCGACGGCGAGCCCCCTCGCCGGATCGGCGGGGGCTCACCTCGCCCGGCGACCGCGAGTCGAGCCCCCGCCGAGATCCGGCGAGGGGGCTCGCCGTCGCGTCCGGCGAGGGCTCGCCTCGCCGGCGACCGCGAGGCGAGCTCGCGCCCGGCGACGGCGAGGCCCCTCGCCGGATCCGGTGAGGGCTCGACTCGCGGTCGCCGGGCGAGGCGAGCCCTCGCCGATCCGGCGAGGGGGCTCGCCGTCGCCGGATCGGCGAGGGCTCGCCGCCCGGCGACCGCGAGGCGAGCTCGCGCCCGGCGACGGCAAGGCCCCCTCGCCCGATCCGGCGAGGGCTCGACTCGCGGTCGCCGGGCGAGGCGAGCTAGCGCCCGCCGACGGCGAGGGCTCGACTCGCGGTTCCGGGCGAGGCGAGCCCTCGCCGAGATCCGGCGAGGGGGGCTCGCCGTCGCGTGCCCGGGCGAGGCCTCCTCGCCGGATCCCCCGCCGGATCGCCTCGGTCCGGCGACCGGCCGGGCTGGCGGTCGCGGAGCCAAGGAAGGAGGAGGGAGGAGAAAAAAAAATTAATAAAAAAATCAATAAAAAATTTTAAAAATCAAATATTATTAAAAAAGCTCGCAAGACGGCCGGCCGCCACGTCGCCGACCGGCTAATTTTGGCCGGAAGGACGAACTCGGAACAAAAGTAAAAGGTTTAGGACTAAATTGGCCAAAAAAAGTTTAGGACCTGGAATTGGCACAATTGCAATAGGTTTAGGACTTTTTGGTAATTCTCCCTATAGATATGCTAGAAATCTTGTGCGTTTGGTTCAGCATTTTGAAAGCCCATTAGGAAAATACAAAGCAGTTTAACTTAAAGGACTTTAGGTAAATGTAAAGACCGTTTGGTAAACTATGCTTTGAGATACAACTTTAAGAGAAATGTCATTTTATAGAAAACACATTTGAAAAACTTTTTGGGTGATTAATATTAGTTTTTTTAATTTTATTTGTTTAAAATTAAAAAAAAAAAAAAAAAAAAAAAGAAGTAATGTATGCAACTTTTTAAATATAAATTTTGACAATAATACCAAAAAAATCATATATATAAAGACCAAATCCTTCGGAATTTTTATTTTTTATTTTTAAAATTTGAAAAAATAATGTATGCGAATTTTTAAATATTAATTTGAAAATAATCCTAAGAAATCAAATACATATATATATATAATTTTTTTTTTTTTTTTAAAAGACCAAACCCTTTGTCATAATTTTTTAATTTTTATTTGTTTAAAATTGAAATAAATAATGTATGCAACTTTTTAAATATAAATTTTGACAATAATGCTAAAAAATCAAATATATAATTTTTTTTGAAAGACCAAATATATTTAATTTTTTAGCATTTATATAATTTTTATTTTTTCAGCATTACTTCGGCATTTAAAAAAATAATAACGAGAGCAAAATCAGAAATTTGAAGAATGAGTAAGGATAGATTTGGAAGAAAAAAAATAAGTATCAGTATTTGGGCAAATACTAAAAGCTCAAAGCTAGTTCCTATTAACATTGGGTTTTCAACATTCCCAATGTTGGCTTTCACTTGAAAACTACTTTAAAATAGTTATCAAACAGTCCAACATTTCCCTAAGGGGTTTTGGAGATTAAAAACCCTTGGGAATGCTAAACCAAAAGCACCCTAACATATACCAAAAACCATTCTATACCTGGAAGCTACCATCTCCAATACATGCAATGACTCTCTTCTCTGGCACTGCCTGTGCATACCCAAGGGTTGCGCCGACGGACCATCCAATAGATCCATACTGCATTTGGAACTCATACCTGCATACCCCCATTCGAACAATTTCAGTTTGTTTTCTTTTAAGTAGCTCCAGATCAAAAAGTTAAAGACAAGGAACCTAATCTATACAACCACACCCGCATACCCGCAGCCTTTTGGTAATTTCAGCTTCTGGCAGTTGAACCAAGAGTCTCCAGTCTCAGCAATCACAGCTGATTCACTAGAGAGCATGTCCTGTATGTGCTTGAACAGAACATTCACCCTCAAGGGCTCCTTGGGTTCACACTTCAATGGATGACCCTCTGGAACATAAATCCTGCGATGATTCTCATAAGCGGTGGTATTCTGCTTAACCCGCTTTGAGAGTGCTTGAATAAAATCCTTCATCAGAACACAACCAAAAGAGGGTCCATTTCCAACCACAACCCTATCAGGCTGCAAAATAATGGCCTTCTCCTTCTTGAGAAGGAGGGAGTACCCAACGGAGCTGTAGTCGTTGAAAATGGGCCCAGCAAATAAGTAGGCATCTGCGGATTCCATGATCTCGGCACAAAATGCAGTGCTCACCGCACCCCAGTAAGTCCCAATGAAGTGGGGATGGTGCTCTGGCACTAGTCCTTTAGCCGATGGCATCACAGCTACTGGAAAGCCACATGCATCAGCTAGTTCTACAAAGGCTTCACAAGCCTTTGCAACCCGGAGTTTTGGGCCACCCACCATGACCGGTTTCACTGCCTTGTTCAAGAACTCTGCAGCTGCCTCTACTGCAGCTTCCAATCCCATCTGATTAGTCAATCTGTGTCAATAACAATTAATCAATCACATCACTCTAGTCCTAATCTAATGAAGCAAATAGGCTCAATCGATTGAACAGGTGGAAAGTTACTTGGGAGAGAGTGCAAATGGAACCGGCTTGCGACCGAAAGCTGGGTGAGGTATGGCAGGCAAGTTGCAGCTTATGCTTATGTAAACGGGCTTGCTTTCTGCCAGAGCAGTCGAGATCGCGGTATCAATCTGTTCATGTGCATCTTCCAAGTTATTCACCACAGCCTAGAAAAAGGCAAAACAGAAACAATCAACAAGTCAGTTCATTCGATATGCACTTAATATACATTCCCCTATCACAATGATCTGTGCTAAAACCCCAACAGCAACTCCCCCTGGCACACTATTTAAGCAACCATTAGTAGATTATTATAATCTCACAGAACAGACCCACCACAAACAATGATATCCTCTGAGCAATATTTCTAGTCAACAGATACGTCTTTCCCAAGATAAAGATCAGATCCAAAAGAAGAATTAGTGTCAGTGAAAAGGAAAATTGAGAAGGGACCGAAGAGATACCTGAAAGCAAGTAACAGTCTGGAAACACCTAAGCTCTTGGCTAAAATCAGACAACCCGATGGTATGGTGAAGTACCCTGTTCGTCCCGTAGTCGTTGGAGTTAGGCCCGCCGACGATGCAGACCACTGGCAGGTTCTCGCTGTATGCACCCGCAATCGCATTGAGCACGCTGAGCCCGCCGACAGTGAACGTCACAACACAGGCCCCGACACCCGCGCACGAGCGTAGCCATCGGCAGCGTACCCAGCATTGAGCTCGTTGCAACAGCCAACGAGGTTGAGCCCCGGCTCAGCGATGAGGTGGTCAAGGAGCACAAGGTTGAAGTCGCCGGGGACGGAGAAGACGTCGGTAACGCCAATCTGGACGAGCCGGCGGGCAATGTGGCAGCCCATGGTGGCATCAAGGGAGCCGGCGGCCAAGGCGTGAGGGAGGGCTGGGCTCTGCATCACTGAGGCGGCGCCGTTGGGGGGCGACCCGACGCCGTTTGAGTCGGACTTGGGGGAGTTGAGGTCGCTGACGTGGGTGTCCATGGAGGAGAGGCAGGAGGAGGTAAAGCGAGGAGGTGCAGTGGAGGTTCCTTGATGGGTTAGTTAAAAATGGAGCCTTTAAATAGGCAAGAGGGCGCGAAGAGCCGTGAGGAGAGAGAGAGAGAGAAGGTGTTGGCATGTCGATTACCATTTCAACCTTCGAAATTTGGAAAAACCCGCCGACACGCCACCACTTATGCTCTCCCTCTGGCCATGTCCCAAAACCAGATTCTAACATGACCTGCTCAAACACCTTAGCTACCCTACGAACTTGGAATCGGAACCCGACTGAAAATCAGCAATTCCATTCTCATGGAACTGTACTGGCGCCCCCTTGAAATCGCCCTTGAACCGGTTAATACGATCTAGTCCAAGTAATTCCCGATTCAATCGGTCCATTTTACTCACCCCTAAAACTATTTATGAGATTTTTCACTATTTTTTTCCTTTATAGATATTTATTCACATTTAAATGTGTTGGGTAATGGGAATAATTATATTTAATCATTAGATTAATATCACAAAAAATTCCAAATTAATACACATTTGATAAACTTATCTCAAACTAATTTTTTTAATAAAAAAATCCAAAATAAGTACATGTGTGGCAAACTTACCACAAACTAACTATTTGACCACTAAAAACTCTAAATTAGTATATCTGTATCAATTAAATTTTATTATCAACTTACTAAATTAGATGATACGTAACAATTGACAATTGATAATGAAAGTGCTTCAAGTCTGACCCAGTTGTGAACTCTTCATGAACTAAATATATCTTAGGGAACAAAAGGACCCAATTGAGAAATTTCTCTCTATTTTAGTGGGATTGGAAGCGACGTTTACTCTCTCCGTTTCTTCATGTTCCTCCAATTAAATCTTCGTCTTTCCCTCTGCCTTGACGTGATCCGCTTGTGTTGCTCCTATCTTGTTCTATGGCCACATGATTCAACAGCGATATCAGGGTTAATTTTCATGCTTGCTGACGAGCAAATTTTATTTAGGAAAAAAGTAATACCTGACGTGAGATGTACTAAGATAACTTGATTGATTGGTGATTCCATGCACGCTTTTCTGTGATAATTTTGCCACAACATTATCTCTACAATGGACCGATCAAGCTCGTTTTCAATGCAAGGTCCAAAATTTTAACGATTGAATACATGTGTCTTACATAACATTCTCCACCCCCCCCTCCCGCGATAATATGGTTTTTGGTCTCTCAGGAAACTGTAAGAGATAAGCAATGATATTTATCTAGCTATTATCATCATGCTAATTTACCATGCAAAATAAGTATTACGCACTGAAATGTATATGGTTTGATGAATGGGTCTGACCATTTTAACTTTGCTTTCACCCTTTTTAAGTTACGAAAGTACATATACTCCCACATGCACATATATTATCGTCCAGAAAACCATTCCTCGTCTTTAATTTGATTCTCCATTTCTCCCTCATATTGCCGGCTGCATCCTCCCACTTGGGTTTGAATACAAACCCCACACTCATGTATATATGGTCAAGTGCACAGAGCATCGACATCATCATATACTTATCAATCTAGTGTTCCTTAGGACAAATCCCAAGATTATTACTATACCTATTAAAAAAAATCCTGCGTTGCAAAAAATCTAAAAAAGATTTGTGGAAATATTATAACAAAATAACATAAACCATGGTAGAAAATTTGAGTAATTCTGCGTCGACACACATCGGCATGCGGGCACACATGATTTGATATATATATACATCAACTAGGAGGGTGTTACAAGATGGTACTATACGTACTAGACAGCTAATGGAAATCATAGGGTACCCTCAAGGGCTGAGGTCAGTTACTGATTGACAAATATTTTATGAGATTTTACAGGACCGGTGTTAAACTATTGTAAAAGTTTAAAATTCATGGTTTCATATTTGATTATTCTATCCCTTTAATAATTGAGGTATAAAGTGAAAGCTAGTTCCTTCCTTCCGATGGGCAGTTTCATCAACTTAAAGGAAGGGGTGGGAAGTCAAAGTCAGCACTTGAGTGACCAAAAAAAAAAAAAAAAAAAAAGTCAGCACTTGAGCCGGACAAAAATGAGCATCAAAAAGAGAAAACAAATATTGACCAGGAAAAGAAAAAAAATAGGGGAAAAAGTCAAGACTTATCGCACTCTGCGCAATCAGTTTTGGAGTCTATTTTAAAATCGGTCTTTGAAATCAATGAAACTTTTGATCTTGGAAATTAATTTATTTTTTCACTGTGCTGCTAAATATAGCCTTACCGCAGGCGGTGGTGCAACTGACTTCGGGCTCCCTCCCTCTCACGAAGGGGAGAAGTTCGAATCCCAGAGGCGTCATGTTCACGCGACTCAAACGCGGCTAGGTCTGTGGTGGTGGCTCAATCCGCCCCGGGTTTACGTCTAGGCTGCTGGCTGATGGCGGTTCTCGAGTCATCAAAAAAAAAAAAAAAAACAATAAGATTCTCTGTGTGATAGTAAATGCAAGAATTGAATCAACACTTTTGTTTGGAAAGCAGATAGTTATTTAATTTTCAAAAAATTTCATGCAATAATTGAAGTGCGTAACTTCGCTTATACAATGAAAAAGAAAGTTTAGATTAAAATTGCAACTTGCATTATTTTGGTGATTGTTATCGACATAGCTAAGAAGCTTCATTAAATGATATGTTATCGTTTTCTTATAATTTATTAAGTTGAAGCATATATGTTTGGTTGGTGGTGAAAATATGTATGCACTTTATTTCATCTATGGATTTAATTTATAACCAAAATAAATTTGTAAAACTAATATGTCATAAACAAATGTTGCTGCCGTGCATTTATTTACAATATAATTAAATGAAATGGCTTTGTTGTCTATACTATGCACTCCATTGAAATTACTTTATATAATTAATATTGAAAAAATGTGTCCAATGTGCATTTATAGTAGAGTAAGTGAGATAACTGAGATTTTCTTCATCTAATCAATCTAAAGAGTATTGAGATATGGCACGATGTGGCTCGACAACAAAACTCCGTTCTTAACCATAAATCCAATTTACACATTTTTCTATCTTAATACAAGATTAGATCTGATAGAGGTAAATAGAAAAGAAAGGAAGATTATTAATAACAGAAAAAAAAAAAAAAAAAGGGGGAGGGAGTTGGAGGGATTTGATTACAGCGTTGTTTACATGTTAATTACAAGAGAAAATGAATATACTATTTATGACTAATATAAGACAAGTTTATAAATATACAAGAATGAAAAATGTGTTTACTAGTCACCACACCTCTCCCAACTGCTGAATATTTATGGATTTCTAGGATTTTAAGAGCCGTAAAAAGTTACTCACTGGGTGTGTCTATTTTGGCAAAAAATTGAATGATTTGTAAAATAATTTACTAAAAATAATTGTTTGTATCGCTTATAAAAATAAATTAATAAAAAAATATTTTTATTGTCATTCAGAATATCTAAACCTAAATTGTTGCAGATAATGTCAATATTTTTATTGGCTAACTATCTCAAGCAACATAAACGATAATTTTTAGGAACATATTTTTCAAATTATTCATTTTTCGAAAAATAAACGGAGCAAAACAAACGAAGCGAAAAAGAAATGCAAATCCCTTCTAATTCTCCCCTTCATTCTCCCTTAGTTTATCCAACCTAGGGACCATTTTAGAATGACTGCTCTTCTTTCCTAGTCTCTTCTACCAAAACCCCATCATTTTGCGTGGCCACGACTTCCTTGAAAGTTGAATTTTCGAGAATTATATTGCGCATAGGCTGTGTAAAAATGGCTTTCTATTATTACTGTCTCGGTTAGATGATGTATCGTTGTGCGTACTTTGCATGTTCTATCAGCAACCAAAATCAAAATACCTTTTCAAATCCACATTCAGCCAGATTGCGAGTTTGGCCATGAGCCATGTTGAAAGCGCAGTGACTACACGAGAAAGGCAAAGACCAAGCAGAGATCGAACACCGCCCTTGTTAACAGTTATACCGCCGATTTTTTCTTTTCCCATGCTGTCAAATTCCCGCTGTTTCTACCCATTGGAAAAACGGCGTTTTGAGCTCTCCCCGATGGATTATTATAGTTTTGGCATTTATTATGATGGCCATATGTTAGTTGAGCGCTTCAAATGCTAGATGTTAGAAGCTTGGTATAGATACAAGTAGTGAAAGGGTATGATAAATTGGGCATGATTGTCCATGTAATTGTTTATATGTTACTATTGAAAGGTTATCGATAGTGACAGATGACTATTTATAGATACAAGTAGTGAAAGAGTATGATAAATTGCATTCTTATTATGGGGATCAGTGTATGTCTAACTTTTCAGATAATGTCAACATCATTACGTGCTCCAATGAAATGATATTAAAGTGATGTCTACTCAAGATCAACCTATCCAATAATTAAGTGTAATTGTTAGATCGAGCACTCGATATGCCAACGTATCGAAAATATATTGACAGCGATGGATTGGCTAGTCAAACCACACCCGCCTAGTCAAATAGCCGGTTCAAGCTCCCAACCCAATGTCACTATCCCCACAGGTCCATCTTCCTCCTCATGTTTGAAATTCTGAAATCAAAGAAGGATAAAGATTCTTCCTGTAATATCTACTTTTTCTTTTTACACTAGCAACGTATGATTTACTTTTCCATAAAAGGTTATGAGAAATTAATATGATACTTTACAACTAGACTCAATATATGAAATAGTTAAGTGATTAAACGCTTGATTTGAATACAATATATTATCATTTAAATCACAGCGCTTCCAAATACAGCAACCTGATATCTGATGCTCACTATGGTGTGAGCAGAGTGAACCTTAGACAAGACAGTTTACCTACATCCTTGAATATCAATAAAAAGAAATGCTTCCAGATAAAAATGGTTATCAAAGGTTTGCATCTTTGCCGGAAAAGATTTTTGCTTTTGTCTCCTTTTCAATTTTGATAACGTAGTCTTTTCTTCAATTACTCTACAGGACTCAACAGGCATCTGATAAGATTCCAAGAATTCAGAGTACTCAAATGGAATATTCTCATAGACGGTGTCATATCAATCATTCCTATCCTACCAAGAAAACAATGAACTTGGCATATGCAAATGTGACGTGTTTAAACAATGCATGCCGAAGGACGAAAGCAAAGAGAAAATAATAGGCCAATCCAAACGCAAGCGCATGCAATTCCATGATTATTGCGTTGCATGGTCTCGTGACGAACTGGGCTAGTAGGAACCGGCAATTTTGTACTGAAAGTCTTCTAGGGGTTCGCATGACAAAATTTCTGAAATAGAAATTGATTTCTGGCTAGAAATTGAGAAGTTAAATATTTTAGCTTCAAGATGGAAGAGGACACTGTTCGAGAAGGAGATGGCGGTTGATCTTTTGAGGATGGAACAGGACACTTGATGTTGAGGAGCCGTCGTCGCCCCCATGTTCAAAGATTGATAAAATAAGACAGAGAAATTAAGACTATTTTTGAAGATTGCATTTTGCAATTAACCCAAGCTAAGCACGCAATACCTCATGGGGATTGTATTTTGCACTCTAGCACTAAACCATGAGGCCAAGAACAATAAGGGCGCATGACAAAATTTCTATTTCCCTATTTCCTTAATTTTTTTGTTTCTCGAAATAGGTTTTGAATAAAAATTCATTTGGTAATGCAATTTTATTTTTCTATTTTTGGAATAAATTTCTATTCTAAAAATAGATTTAGAGCAAAAATCAAAAACTAAAATTTTTAGCTTTTCTATTTCATATTTTTATTGTTCACTCTCATCACCGCCCACCACTCATGGAACGCTAGATGCTAGCCGCCAGTTTTTCGTAACGCCATACACCGGTCGCCCCCTACCGGACATCGAATGCCCACTACCCGCAGGGGCCTCGCCACCCGCCGTTGAACGTCGACCACGCCCTCTACAAATAGAAATTCTATTATTATAAAATAAATTTTTATTCCAGAAATATAAATTTTAAGTTGTTATCAAACATATTTCTTTGCTCAAAAACTCATCCAAGAAATATAAATTAATTTTTATTTCAAAAATTTCGTCATGTGCATCCTAAACTGTCCTATCAGAAAGTACCAAACTAAGCCCTTGCACCCATTTTGCCAATCGCCAACTATAAACATAACCGTGAACTGAATACCCCGCGGCTAGCCCTTGCACCCATTTTGCCACCTATAGACAGAATCGTGGTAGGTCATCATGGTTATTGACTAGACCTAATCAAATGGACGGGCCTGGCTACTTTTTAGAGGCCCAATGGCCCGCTTGGACAAAAATCCCAACCTTGATCAATGGGCAAATCGAGCCTCGGATGGTACGTGGCCTTCCTTCACGAAATATAGGGAAAATAATATAAATGATATTTGAACTTTGACCCAAATACAATGTAGTTCCCAAACTTGTAACTTGTTCTATGTGGTTTCCGAATTTTATTTGCATGTTTAATTTAGTTGTGAGATTATTAGAAAATATTTAATATTGTTCTTGAACTTGAATTAATAGAAGAAAAATATTGAACATTTTTATATAGTTCAGAGACTAAATTAAATAAATACTAAAGGTTTAGAGACCATTTTCAATAGATATGGATCACATTGTATATTAAGTCAAAGTTCATAAATTATTTATGACATTATCCTCTAAGTATATAATAAGTGACTTTAAATAAGCTAAGAGTAGGGGAGGAAGCATGATAAGTATAATCACGTAACCGATCCGTCCAAACCCTAAAAAAGAACCCATGGGGTTTGGGATGGTAATCGAAGCTGAAATGTGAGAATACTAAAATGCCTTTATTTCATTTATAGTCCTTAGATTATGTAATAAATAAAAAATGATTATAGGCTTTGGGAGCTTTTAAAGATGTACCTTTCGATCATACTCGAAAACCTCTAAATTTGATAAATCATTTTAAAGGAACTCGAGATTACTTACATAATTCTGTGAACCCCAGAAAAAAAATAATAAATAAGCATGGCTTTTCATTTTAGGATAGTCAGATCTTAAATTCTTTTCAGCCTTATATTCTGCAAATTGATGGGATTTTTTTATGTATTTAGTATAAGATCTTCATTTGACCAAAAAGATTATGGTGGAATGTGGGTTGCCGACGGAACCCAATTACTTTAGTGAGACGGAGTTGAGATTTTATATTGAAGTCTAAAAAGATTCGAAATAAATTTAGATCTATGTATAATTTGGAAAATGAATAATTTATTATAAATATATTAATGTGTAATTTATATATATATATATATATATATATATATATATATATTGTGGGGGTATTTCTATAATTATATTTCTATTGATACCATTTCTATAATTATTCACTCCTACAAATACATATCATACAACCCTCATTCGTAGGATTGAGCATCGATCCAGGTCAACCCTGGACCGACCCTGGATCAGCCCAACCCTGCCAGTCCTGGTCCGGTTTTTAAGAAGACTAGATCGGTCCTTGGTCCTAAAATTCCTAGACCAGCAAGTGCAGGTCGGTCCTCGTCTTGAGAGTTTCGGGTCGATCCAACTCGGACCAACCATGAATCTATATATATAATATTTATATTTTTTTATATAGTGAAAACCTTAAAATAAATGGCGTCAACAACATTAAATAGTTCTTTAGTGAAGAGTTCAAGTAATTTTACATTGTTCTTTAATAACTTAGGTTTTTAATGTCTTTTACAACATCAATAGTCATAATTTACGAACTAGGAAAATGTTTTTGTGAGTAGTTCTCACGACGTCCAAAAAGGCATCTTATGGCATCTTCCTCTAGTATTCGTTTTCTACTGTCTTATATGTTCTCTTAGTCTTCAATTTGCTAAGATCGAAAAAAACAACTTCTTCGCTCTCCACTCGACAGTTGCCTCGCTTGCTTTGGGTCACTCATGATGTCTTATATGTTACTGTTGACAAGTTGTCGATAGTGATAGATGACGATTTATAGATAACAAGTAGTGAAAGGGTATGATAAATTGCATTCTTATTATGGGGATCAGTGTATGTCTAACTTTCCAAATAATGTCAGCATCATTACATGCTCCAATGAAATAATATTACTAATGTTTGGTCAAGATCAACCTATCCAATAATTAAGTAGAATTGTTAGATCGAGCACTCGCTATGCCAATGTATCGAAAATATCTTGACAATGATGGATTGTGGCTAGTCAAACCACACCCGCCTGGTCAAATAGCTGGTTCAAGCTCCCAACCCAATGTCACTATCCCCACAGGTCCATCTTCCTCCTCATGTTTGAAATTCTCAAATCAAAGAAGGATAAATAAAGATTCTTCCAACCACTGTCCGCGGTGGCGCAGCTGGCTTTGGGCCCTCTCCCCCTCACGAAGGGGAGGGGTTCAAATCCCAGAGGCGTCGCGTTTACGCGACTCAAACGCGGCTGGGTCTGTGGTGGTGGCTCAGTCCGCCCCGGGTTTACGTCTAGGCTGCCGGCCGACGGTGATTCCATGGTCATAAAAATAAATAAATAAATAAAATAAAGATTCTTCCATGTAACCACCATATTGAGTGGTGCTGCTGGCTTCGGACTTTCTCACCCTCACGAATGGGAGAAATTCGAATCCCCAGCACGTCGCAGGTGAACTTACCCGCTTCACGGAGGTGGTGGGTTCCTCCGTGGGCCCCAGAGTTTGCCCACCGGCTGTCGACTTACAGGTTTCCTTGGGTCATCAAAAAAAAAAAAAGATTCTTCCATGTAATGTCTACTTTTTCTTTTTACACTAGCGATGTATGATTTACTTTTCCATAAAAGGTTATGAGAAATTACTATGATACTTTACAATTAGACTCGATATATGAAATAGTTGAGTGATTAAACCCTTGATTTGAATACAGTATATTATAATTTAAATCGCAGCACTTCCAAACAAAGCAACCTGATATATGACGCTCACTATGGTGTGAGCAAAGTGAACCTTAGATGCGACAGTTTGCCTGCATCCTTGAATATCAATAAAGAGAAATGCTTCCAGATACAAATGGTTATCAAAGGTTTGCATCTTTGCCAGAAAAGATTTTTGCTTTTGTCTCCTTTTCAGTTTGGTAACGTAGTCTTTTCTTCAATTACTCTACGGGACTCAATAGGCATCTGATAAGATTCCAAGAATTCAGAGTACTCAAATGGAATATTCTCATAGATGGTGTCATATCAATCGTTCCTATCCTACCAAGAAAACAATGAACTTGACATATGCACATTTGACATGTTTAAACAATGCATGCCGAAAGACGAAGGCAAAAGAGAAAATAATAGGCCAATCCGAACGCAAGCGCATGCAGTTTCATGATTCTTGCGTTGCATGGTCTCGTGACGAACTGGGCTAGTAGGAACCCGCAATTTTGTACTGAAAGTCTTCTAGGGGTGCGCATGACAAAATTTTTGAAACAGAAATTGATTTGTCAATTTCTTGAGAAGTTAAATATTTTAGCTTCTAATTTCTTCTTCAAATCTATTTCTGGAATAGAAATTTATTCCAGAAATAGAAAAATCAAATTGCGTTACCAAACGGATTTCTGTTCCAAATCTGTTTTGGAGAACAGAGAAACAAATAAGTAGAGAAATAGAAATTTTATCATGCGTGCCCTAGATGTTCCGTAGACTGAAAGCAAGGACAGGAAATATCTAACACAACCCTTAAGATTTAACATACAGATGTCGAGAAACTATTCATGCTCTGGGAATTCTGTTTTTCCTCTATTCATGCCCTGAAGGCCTTCCGCCTTGAATCTAGGGATCGAGATGCTGATAAGCAATGCTCCCTGCCCAGATGATGAATACTCGAAAATTTAAGGCATCTCAACGTGCCTTTGTCGAAATCAACTTCCGTGAAATTAATTCCCGTCGTGTTTGTTACATGCTGAGCTATTTTGGCGATGGGCATGAATTCCTGCGCAACGTTTCAGCCCTATAAAACGAGCGTTGGAGGATTGAACACGCATGTGATGAAGGGTCGAAGGGTGGTTGTTGGGTTTGATCAGAAGGTTTGGCTCACCGCAATCGCGGGGGCTCTCAGTTCTGGTCCCGTTTTACCGTCCAAGAAGAAGATGGGCACTTGACCTTTCGAAGGTGGAAGAGGACACTGTTCGAGAAGGAGATGGCGCTTGACCAATTGAGGATGGAACAGGACACTTGATGTTGAGGAGTCGTCGTCGCCCCCATGTTCAAAGATTGATAAAATAAGACAGAGAAATTAAGACTATTTTTGAAGATTGCATTTTGCAATTAACCCAATCTAAGCACGCAATACCTCATGGGGATTGTATTTTGCACTCTAGGACTAAACCATGAGGCCAAGAACATTAAGGGCGCATGACAAAATTTCTATTTCCCTATATCCTTAATTTTTTTGTTTCTCGAAATAGGTTTTGAATAAAAATTCATTTGGTAATGTAATTTTATTTTTGTATTTTTGGAATAAATTTCTATTCTAAAAATAGATTTAGAACAAAAATCAAAACTAAAATTTTTAGCTTTTCTATTTCGTATTTTTATTGTTCACTCTCATCATTGCCCACCACTCATGGAACGCTAGATGCTAGCCGCCGTTTTCGCAACGCCATACACCGGTCGCCCGCCTGGACATCGAATGCCCACTACCCGCAGGGGCCTGCCATCCGCTGTCGAACGCCGACCACTGCCCCCTAGAAATAGAAATTCTATTATCAAATAAATTTTTATTCCATAAATATAAATTTTAAGTTGTTATCAAACATATTTCTTTGCTCAAAAACTCATCCAAGAAATATAAATTGATTTTTATTTCAAAAATTTCGTCATGTGCATCCTAAACTATCTTATCAGAAAATACCAAACTAAGCCCTTGCACCCATTTTGCCAATCGCCAACTATAAACCTAACCGTGAATTGAATACCTCGCGGCTAGCCCTTGCACCCATTTTGCCACCTCTAGACAGAATCGTGGTAGGTCTTCATGGTTATTGACTAGACCTAATCAAATGGACGGGCTTGGCTACTTTTTAGTGGCCCATTGGTCCGCTTGGACAAAAATCCCAACCTTGATCAATGGGCAAATCGAGCGTTGGATGGTACGTGGCCTTCCTTCACGAAATATAGGGAAAATAATATAAATGATATTTGAACTTTGACCCAAATACAATGTAGTTCCCAAACTTGTAACTTGTTCTATGTGGTTTCCGAATTTTATTTGTATGTTTAATTTAGTTGTGAGATTATTAGAAAATATTTAATATTGTTCTTGAACTTGAATTAATAGAAGAAAAATATTGAACATGTTTATATAGTTCAGAGACTAAATTAAATAAATACTAAAGGTTTAGAGACCATTTTCAATAGATATGGATCACATTGTATATTAAGTCAAAGTTCATAAATTATTTATGACATTATCCTCTAAGTATATAATAAGTGACTTTAAATAAGCTAAGAGTAGGGGAGGAAGCATGATAAGTATAATCACGTAACCGATCCGTCCAAACCCTAAAAAAGAACCCATGGGGTTTGGGATGGTAATGGAAGCTAAAATGTGAGAATACTAAAATGCCTTTATTTCATTTATAGTCCTTAGATTATGTAATAAATAAAAAATGATTATAGGCTTCGGGAGCTTTTAAAGATGTACCTTTCAATCATACACGAAAACCTCTAAATTTGATAAATAATTTTAAAGGAACTCGAGATTACTTACATAATTTTGTGAACCCCAGAAAAAAAAAATAATAAGCATGGCTTTTCATTTTAGGATAGTCAGATCTTAAATTCTTTTCAGCCTTATATTCTGCAAATTGATGGGATTTTTTATGTATTTAGTATAAGATCTTCATTTGACCAAAAAGATTATGGTGGGATGTGGGTTGCCGACGGAACCCAATTACTTTAGTGAGACGGAGTTGAGATTTTATATCGAAGTCTAAAAAGATTTAGAATAAATTTAGATCTATGTATAATTTGGAAAATGAATAATTTATTATAAATATAAATATATATATATTTTTTTTCACTCTCTTCGAAAATGTGTTGATATGAATTATTGTCAATAATGAATATTAATGTGTAATATATATTGTTGGGGTATTTCTATAATTATATTTCTATTGATACCATTTCTATAATTGTTCACTCCTACAAATACATATCATACAACCCTCATTCGTAGGGGTGAGCATCGATCCAGGGTCAACCCTGGACCGACCCTCGGATCATCCCAACCCTACCGATCCTGGTCCGGTTTTTAAGAAGACTGGATTGGTCCTTGGTCCTAGAATTCCTAGACCAGCACTGTGCGGGTCGGTCCTCAGTCTTGAGAGTTCCGGGTCGGTCCAACTCGGACCAACCATGAATATACATATACATATATATTTATATAGAGAAAACCTTAAAATAAATGGCGTCAACAACATTAAATAGTTCTTTAGTGAAGAGTTCAAGTAAGTTTACATTGTTCTTTAATAACTTAGGTTTTTAATGTCTTTTACAACATCAATAGTCATAATTTACGAACTAGGAAAATGTTTTTGTGAGTAGTTCTCACGACGTCCAAAAAGGCATCTTATGGCATCTTCCTCTAGTATTCGTTTTATACTATCTTATTTGTTCTCTTAGTCTTCAATTTGCTAAGATCGAAAAAAACAACTTCTTCGCTCTCCACTCGACAGTTGCCTCGCTTGCTTTGGGTCACTCATGATGTTTTATATGTTACTGTTGACAAGTTGTCGATAGTGATAGATGACGATTTATAGATAACAAGTAGTGAAAGGGTATGATAAATTGCATTCTTATCATGGGGATCAGTGTATGTCTAACTTTTCAGATAATGTCAGCATCATTACATGCTCCAATGAAATAATATTAGTGATGTTTGGTCAAGATCAACCTATCCAATAATTAAGTGTAATTGTTAGATCGAGCACTCGATATGCCAATTGTCACGACCAATTTTTCGGGGTTTGAACCACCTAGGGTTTGGCTAATGGATTGTTAAGCCTAGACTTAACTCGGGCTCTCCCAAGCCCATACCAACCGCGACTTAGGTTCAAGTTCTTAATATACAATTGATTTTCAATTAGGAGTCGCCACTAATCTATTTTTTGGTGGGTCGATTAGAAACCCAAGTAAAATAACGGGAGAATTATTTTACTCCTACGAACCAGAGATTATGGGTACGGGGACTTGGTTACGCTAGAATTCTCTAACGCCCTTTCGGTACCTTTCTTTTTATTTTGAAAAATGTTTGTGCAAGCAATTTGGATTGATTTTAAATCTATTTTCCTAACATGTGAGGTGTTCATGCAGGTGCGCAAACCACCAATTTAACACCCAATAAAGCAATTAAATTATGCAGAACTTACCTCAAAGTAACAAAAGCATCTGCAGTGTTAAATTAAAATCCACATCAACAATCCTAGATATGGTTTTTAATTAACAAGCAATTACTCAATTTTATGTTTTCGCTTTTCTTAATGAAAATCATGCGATGCATTCTAATAATCTAATATGACATGGCAACATGACCTAAACTATATGACATGAAGAAATGAAATAATTAAATGCAATCTAAATGACCTAATTCTAATGACATGCAATGCGATGCGATGACATATAAAATTATTTAAACTAAGATGACATGCAGCATATAATTTAATACGCGAGCTATATGTCACGCGACATTTATTAAATGACCTAATCTAATGACGGACAATTTCTAATTAGAAATGAACCTAACAATAATCACTAAAATGACATGCATTTCATGAACCTAATTCTATATGACATGCAAATGACATTTTTTATTTTAAAAATGCAATCTATCCTAGAAATTGCAACTAATTTATCCTAAGACAAAATTTATGAAATTTGAAATGATCTAGCTAGATTAAGATTCTATCTAATTTAAACTAGGGATTAAGTCATATTAAATCCTAATTTAAACTAAGACATTATCTAAATCTAAAATGCAATTTATCTAAAAAGATGATCTAAATTTAAAATGAAACATGCAATTCTAATCTAATATGCCATGACAATGCCCTAATTCTATATGACATGTGCATGATGACTTCTTTTTGTGTTTTTTATAAAATTCGAAATTAAAATTGCCAAATAATTAAACATGTAATTCAAATTTAAAACTAACATCCTATGTATTTTTTTTGGATTTTTTTATTTAAAAATTCGAAATAAAATTGCAATCCTAAATATGCAAGATAATAAAAACAAACCTAATCCTTATTCAGATTTTTTGGATTTTTCTTTTAAAAAATTCGATTAACTCAACCAACTTGACGACAAGCAAAATCAAACAAGATGAGATTGATATCTGAAAATTGGCGAACCATATCTTGCGCATGAGATCGGGTTGGCCAATTTTAAATTAAATCGCGAATCAAATCTCGGGCTTGAGATCGGATTGTCGATTTTTTTTTGCAAGGGATTGCGAGTCGGATTTCGGACGCGAAAATCGGACTGTCAATCCCTAATTTGAGAGGCAATTTCAATCATATGCATCAACAAATATCTCAAATAAGGTAACGGAATATTCGAAAATCAAAATAGATAAGATTTTCACCTAATTTGAATATTGGTTTTCGAATTCGATCCTCGAATGGCTACTCGCGATGCAACGTGGCGGTGCTTGGTTGCTCGAAAATCGCTCGATGAGCTCCACGAGACCTGCGAAACAAAAATTTGTAAGCTCGGCAAGGGACTCATCGATGGATGGCGAATCTTGGTCTCCCACTGTTGGTTTTGTGGAATTTGGTGACGCAAGGAAATCCACTAGCCTTCTGACAATCCCATTGATTGTCAAACTTTGACCTCCTAAACCCACACTTAAATTTTCAACCTCCAAGGAAAGACTAGTGTGCTTCGTGCAAGGCGTGGCTGCTTCGTCATTGATGCAAGGACGCACCCGAAATCATGGAGGGGCTCACTAGAATTGATGAGATCGTTGCAACGTTGCTGCTCGGGTCGGAACAGATCCGCAAGACAGGGATGGCATCAACAAGGCAACAGCTGGCCAACAGATCAACGTGTGGTCTCGCGGCAGCAGCGATGGCGGCGATTGGGTAATAGTCGGAACAGCAACTACGAGGGTCAGAGCTGCAGTGACGTCATCGATGAAGGGGCTGCGGTGGCGTTGTCAAGCGATCGAGTAATAACTCAACAGGATAGCAGCTCATTGACAATGTATTGGGGACGACAAAAGCACCGCGGCAGAAGCATCGACGTGGGTCTTGGTCAAGAATTGGCCAAGAAAACTCACACTCTCTCCTCTCTCACGTGTCTCTCAATTGTGAAGCCCCACTCACGTTTTACTCTCAATGGCCGTATGTGTCCATCTTTTTTTTCCTTGTGGTGTAGCGACCTATTTATAGGTGAGTGAACTAGGGTTTTAGATCAACATCCACGAGAATTTTTCGAACGCAATATTCCTTCACCAATTTTATCCCATATTGATAAGGATTCAAGATTATGATAGAATTTTTCTCTAAATCCAAATCTTTCAAAACCAAATTGCAATATTCTTTTACCCATCGGCCTATCTAAAAAAATTCATATCTCGGAAAAATTTTAAAATATTATATTCCCACGAGATAATTTTTTAATTATTAAAAAACATGGGCTTTGGCCGAGATAATTTTTAATTATTAAAAAACATGGGCTTTGGCCAACCTGCTCGCTTCATGGGCCTGATCCATCTAATTCGAACTCATCCGCCACCGGTCCAATAAAATGCAAAAGATGCAAATAACAAAATAAATGCAATCTAAATCTATATTCTATGCAATCAATAAAATTAACCCCTAATTCCCTATGCAACAAATAAATAAACTAAATCGCCAAAATTTAGGTGTCAACAGCTGCCCCTCTTTGAAGGTGAGCTCGTAGAGGTTGCATTCAAAGACAAATTGAAACCTAAATTTTGACCATGCACATGCACTGAATGACTTGATTTTTTATTTTTGATTTTTTTTTTCGGAAAATGAATTCTATTTTAAAATGCAATTAACATGATGCATGAAAATGCTAATGCAAATGCATGATGTGAAAGGAAAGAGCGTACCTACAATTACTTACCAGTCAGTGCGGTAAAGCATCTTGAGGTACATGATAAATCCCTATTTACTCCACAAGTACCTAACTCTCACTCGGGTTCCTTGAAGAGTGTAGGTAATAGGTTGAGACATTGAGATTGAGAAGAACATTCATGTCCAAAGTGAAATGTTCAAAGAATTGAGACATCCAGATCCAAACTGAGATGCCAAGATTTTTGAACTCAAAATACCTAGATCCAGACTAAGGTATAATGAGAAGGATCGAAAAACATTCACATCCGTGAGCGAAATGTTCAACGAAAAGAATTAAGACATCCAGATCCAGACTGAGATGTCAAGAGTTCTAAATTCGAAATACCTAGATCCAAACTAAGGTATAACGAGAAATGTTGAAAAAAACATTCACATCCAGAGTGAAATGTTTAATGAAGAGAATCAAGACATCCGGGCCCAGACTGAGATGTCAAGAGTTTGGAACTCGAAATACCTAGATCCAGACTAAGGTATAACGAGGAAGATCGAAGAACATTCACATCCAGAGTGAAATGCTCTAACGAAAATAATCAAGACATCCGGGTCCAGACAGAGATGTCAAGATTTTGAACTCGAAATACCTAGATCCAAACTAAGGTATAACGAGAAAGATCGAAGAACATTCACGTCCAGAGTGAAATGCTCTAACGAAAATAATCAAGACATCCGGGTCCAGACAGAGATGTCATGATTTTTGAAAACTCGAAATACCTAGATCTAGACTAAGATATAACGAGGAAGATTGAAGAACATTCACATCCAAAGTGAAATGTTCAATAAAAAGAATGGAGACATCCAGATCCAAACTGAGATGTCTAATTTTTGGAAAATGGTAAAGAAACTTACCTGGAATATCTTACCTTCAAGGAGGGTAGAGTGATCCAAAGTAATTCGTGTTACATATCCAGGATTCGTACTTTTCTACGGTCACCTAGCATTGCAACATTGATTATCTGACCATGACTCGAACCTTTTCTCGATCGCCTGAATCTGAGGAAAACTTCTGGGGGACAACTCCGCCGATTCTAGTGTCGGTGCATTTGAGAGGGAAATACCTGTACAATGACAAGTATTTAAGGTATAGATAGAGATATACTTACCTGGTAACATCTCTGATCCTAGGAGATATGTCTTCTGCAAAACATGGTTGTAGGAGAGGCAATATGCATTTGCAATCATGAACATGCATTAATTCAAGAGATGTTCATGTGTGATGACTCCTATTAATCATGCATCACCTAATTTCCATTGGGAATATTTCAAAAGATTATTCCAATCTGAACACATGAGTGTCATGGATGTGTCAAGTGAGGGATCTTTCGGTCTGAAAGGACTTTTCACTCATCCTCATTAAAATGGGTTGTTTTATCCTGACTTTTGATGCAGGATTTTTGACAATTACTCTATCTCACTGTCATCATGCCAAACAAGGGTCTTGAGCAATCTCGCAAGTGGTACGACCTTATCAATCTGAGAGGACTTTAACAGGGACCGTAATGTGAGGTTGGTCAACGGCTTAACAAAGGGGACTCTTTGAGTCGAGGCTATTAAAAAAATGAATGATATTTCGCAATCATCCTAGAGTTTACAAGCCAAGAAACATGAGAAATGAAGCAGAAATTATCTTACTCGCACTTCTTCAAGCGATGCTTCCAAACATATGAACTTTTACGTTAATTCAAGTGCCCTAATCTGAAGAGACTTTGTAAGGGACGTAACGTAGGTTGGGTTTATGGGTTGAGAAACGAAAGGATCATTTGGCTCAAAAAGTGTTTACGGGGTGAAAGTTGGTGATCATCTTGATATTTCCAACAATTTTCCTCCCTATCGTTGAAGATTTTCTTTACATCACGACTCCACCGATTGCAACATCATTTGAGTTTTTTTTTTTTTTGAGTACCACCTTGTTGGGGATACGGCTCACTTCATCAAGTGTTTGATTTTTTCTTTGAGCATTGGCCTTGCTTTTACCAGGCACACTGCTTTTTCATGCCCCATTTTTGCACTCTCTTTTTTGGACAAAGTCTCCATTTATATTAGCATTGTAAATCATGCTACTTGAGTGGTTTGATTTTTCTTTCCTTGCCCCAATGTGGGGGATGATCACCAACTGGGTTTAATGTGAAATGAATTCATAAGCTCAATGGGGCTATGCAATGGATAAAGTGTATAGGATAGAGAAAGAACTGCTCTTCGTCGTCCTAAGGCACTTTAAATTATCGTACAAGTCACACTGTAAAAGCAATACTCGAAGATTGATACAAGTACAAGTAAGAAAATTCCTATCGTTCATTTCAAATCTTGTCCCAGTATGGGACGATTCTTGACAGGGATAATTTAAAAAGCTCTCAATGTGTGTGGGCTCAAATGGCTGAACAATGGATATATCTGTAATGTTTCAGGTAGCAGAAGAAACTGCCTCTCATCACCTTGGTTGACGTACCCTTTGCGTGATCACCCTTTTCCTCATAGGCATGGAATTTTTCCACACAACTCACTAGGGGTTAGTGTATGAAAAAAGTGTATGGAATATGATTTGCCATTCATCATTCCAAAGTATCCCACTTGACACATTCACTCCATCTCACACAATTCATCAAGGAGGAAAAATGCAAGATTTGCAACAAATTTGAACATTTCAATTCACTGAGGCAATTTACTCATCATAGAAATGCTTGCAGTTCAAATCATGACATGGCAAATTCTATCATGGATAATACTTCTGGAATTTGAAAACTCACGACCATCCATTTTTGCTAGGATTGCACCTCTTGGAAGTACATTCCTTACCACATATAGGCTGTAATTTGGAGCAAACTTGCCTCCAAGATCTTCCACCGGAGAGTGATGGTTCTCTTTTACTTGCCCCAAATCTTTTTTCATTGCAAGTGCGCTTTAAACCTGACTGCTTCAGGACTACTGTCTCAGGGAGAGCAGGTGCAAGAGTCAAATCCGTTTGGAGGGATTGGATTTGAGCTGTCATGAATTGCATAGAGGCGAGCAACTGTCGGAGTTGGTCTTCCATAGCAGAGATACGATCACGCACTTCGGTTTGGTCGGCCATTCTAGCTCTCGATCGCGTAATACGCGGATGATTCGTTATCACTTTACCAAGAAAAATCGACGGCAATCACATAGACATGCGCATGGTAAGTGGCTCGATTTCTAATCTATACGGCTTATCAAAGTGAAGCCACAAGGATGATCAGACTAGCCACGGGCTTGTGGACTATGTCGGGTCCTGATGACTCCGGCTTGGTCAAAGAGCCGACCCAGGTCGTGGGCATGTGGACCGAGGTGGGTACTCTTGACACCATGAAAGAAACTTCGGGATTGAGATGGGCGACTCGTACCGCGAGCATGCGGTCGAAGTGGTATCCATCTCAATACCATCCTAAATGATCATGTGCGGCCCAGGTCCGGCGGCAAATTGTGTGTGCAAGGTGTAGTGATTAATGCAAGGCATGCATGACAGTTTATATCAACAGCACTTCATATATGAAAGTAAACCATACATTCCTACACCTCCCTGCAAAACAAAGGTCAGCAAACACTTCCCCTTATACCTCCCATCCTACAAAAACATTTAACACCTTAAATGTTAGGGACGTACCTGGAATCCTCGCTGCCAAACAAAAACATTTTTCAAAAGAAAAGAAAAATTGGCCTAAGTCCATTAAAAGTTTTAACTCAGTTCCCCAGTGGAGTCGCCAAGCTGTCACGACCAATTTTTCGGGGTTTGAACCACCTAGGGTTTGGCTAATGGATTGTTAAGCCTAGACTTAACTCGGGCTCTCCCAAGCCCATACCAATTCGCGACTTAGGTTCAAGTTCTTAATATACAATTGATTTTCAATTAGGAGTCGCCACTAATCTATTTTTTGGTGGGTCGATTAGAAACCCAAGTAAAATAACGGGAGAATTATTTTACTCCTACGAACCGAGAGATTATGGGTACGGGGACTTGGTTACGCTAGAATTCTCTAACGCCCTTTCGGTACCTTTCTTTTTATTTTGAAAATGTTTGTGCAAGCAATTTGGATTGATTTTAAATCTATTTTCCTAACATGTGAGGTGTTCATGCAGGTGCGCAAACCACCAATTTAACACCCAATAAAGCAATTAAATTATGCAGAACTTACCTCAAAGTAACAAAAGCATTGCAGAGTGTTAAATTAAAATCCACATCAACAATCCTAGATATGGTTTTTAATTAACAAGCAATTACTCAATTTTATGTTTTCGCTTTTCTTAATGAAAATCATGCGATGCATTCTAATAATCTAATATGACATGGCAACATGACCTAAACTATATGACATGAAGAAATGAAATAATTAAATGCAATCTAAATGACCTAATTCTAATGACATGCAATGCGATGCGATGACATATAAAATTATTTAAACTAAGATGACATGCAGCATATAATTTAATACGCGAGCTATATGTCACGCGACATTTATTAAATGACCTAATCTAATGACGGACAATTTCTAATTAGAAATGAACCTAACAATAATCACTAAAATGACATGCATTTCATGAACCTAATTCTATATGACATGCAAATGACATTTTTTTATTTTAAAATGCAATCTATCCTAGAAATTGCAACTAATTTATCCTAAGACAAAATTTATGAAATTTGAAATGATCTAGCTAGATTAAGATTCTATCTAATTTAAACTAGGATTAAGTCATATTAAATCCTAATTTAAACTAAGACATTATCTAAATCTAAAATGCAATTTATCTAAAAAAGATGATCTAAATTTAAAATGAAACATGCAATTTAATCTAATATGCCATGACAATGCCCTAATTCTATATGACATGTGCATGATGACTTCTTTTGTGTTTTTTATAAAATTCGAAATTAAAATTGCCAAATAATTAAACATGTAATTCAAATTTAAAACTAACATCCTATGTATTTTTTTGGATTTTTTTATTTAAAAATTCGAAATAAAATTGCAATCCTAAATATGCAAGATAATAAAAACAAACCTAATCCTTATTCAGATTTTTTGGATTTTTCTTTTTAAAAATTCGATTAACTCAACCAACTTGACAAATAGTCATTTATTTGGTACCTCCTAAGGATCAGGAACTGCCATTCTAACCCTTCTAGGGGGGATTCCATCCACAAACGCAAAGTTTATGGTTGACTGATGTACTCATCATCATTTTTAAGCCTCTTGCATTTCTTTTTTTTCTAATTGCTGTCATATGTATAGAACTAACTTCGGATTGGGCACAGTATAAAAGATCTTTTAAACACATACTCTCCATTGAGACGATTGGGGCGTGGACATAAAGGTCTTTATGACACAATCAATAATTCGATTCATTTCAATTAGGCCTTGCTCTAGCCTCTTTAGGTGTTATTACTTCTTGTGGTAGCTCAACACATGTACTCTTTACCTGCTTATGCGTTCATAGCACAGACTTTCTACTCAGCTGCATTTATACTTATCTCATCACCAATACATCACCCAGATTCATCATGACAGGGCTTTTGCTCATGGGGCTATATTTTTCATTAGAAGTGCAATCCAGACAGAGAATGAGGATAATGTATTGCCGCTTAAGGAAATGTTGGAGCCATAAAGCTATCATATCCCATTTGAGATTTAGGCCCAGCCTCTTTCTGGGTTTCCACACTTTAGGGCTTTATGTTCTGTGATGATGTCTACTTGCTTTTGGTACTCGGAAAACAAATCTTAATCGAACCTATTTGCCCAATGGATACAATCTGCTCATGGTAAAAAACTTCATATAAGGTTCGATGTGCTTTTATCTTCAACGAATAGCCCAGCATTTAATGCAGGTCAAAGCATATGGTTGCCCGGCTGGTTAAATGCTATTAATGAGAATAGTAATTCACTATTCTTAACAATTGATCCCTGGGGCTTCTTGGTTCATCATGCGATTGCTCAAAGGTTTATACAACTACATTGATCTTAGTAAAGGTGCTTTAGATGCCACGTGGTTCAGGGTCAATACCAGATAAAAGATTTCGGTTATAGTTTTCCTTGCGATGGTCAGGACGAGGCGGTACTTGTGATATTTCCACTTGGGACGGCGCATTTTATTTGGCAGTTTTCTGGATGTTAAATACCATTGGTGGGTTACTTTTATTGGCATTGAAACACATCACATTATAGCAGAGTAACGTTTCACAGTTTAATGAATCTTCCCACTTATTTGATGGGATAGTTTAAGAGATTATCTGTGGGTAAACTCTTCACAACTTATCAATGGATATAACCCCTTTGGTATGAATAGTTTATCCAGTTTGGGCGTGGATGTTCTTATTTGGACATCTTGTTTGAGCTACTGGCTTTATGTTTTTAATTTCCTGGCATTGAATATTGGCAGGAATTGATTGAAAACTTTAGCATGGGCTCATGAACGCACACCTTTAGCTAATTTGATTCGATGGAGAGATAAACCAGTAGCTCTTTCCATTGTACAAGCAAGATTGGTTGGATTAGCCCATTTTTCTGTAGGTTATATATTCACGTATGCGGCTTTCTTGATTGCCTCCACGTCAGGCAAATTTGGTTAATTCTTTACTTTTTATGTATTGTATCCATGAAATGATTTCTTTTGATAGAGAAGGGGCTATCCCTTCTTATATTTCTACATCTAGGATCCGACTTGTATCATTGATACTAATAGGAACTGAACCATTATGGCAAAGGAAAAGTTTGATTCAGAGGAAAAGAAAGAGCAAAAACTGGAACAAAAATATCATTTGATTCGTCGATCCTCAAAAAAGAAATAAGCAAAGTTCCGTCGTTGGTGAAATGGAAATTCATGGGAAAGTTACAATCCTCACCGCATGTAATGTACGCCTACACATCTTCATCGGCTTGTTTTTCGAACCGGAAGACAAAAGCTTTAATCCGAGACTTTGGGCTTTCGGACACATACTTCAGGAAAATGGTTCATGCATGTTTATTTGCCAGGGTAACAAGATCAATTATTGGAGGAATTAAAAAATTCCTTCATTTTCTAGTCATTTTCCTATGGTCATCAGGGACCCTTTACCATTCTGCTGTATAAATGGGCTATTCTATTTATACGAGATATGGGGAGAACCCATTCAAGCCTTTTTCTTGTTTGTTTATTAGGGCCTCCTTCTTATCTTCATCGCGGGAAGTGAAACAGCTTGGTAGCTCATAAGGCTCATAACCTTGAGTCACGAGGTTCAAATCCGTCTCACAACATTTTTGTGACAAAAATAGGTTTGTCTCTGTTAACTATTAACTAGTAATTAAAGTGCCTATTTTTATTACCCCCCTTTTTTTTTTTGGGATGGAACCATTCACTATATTATCACAGTCAATTATATCGAATCCCTTTACCATTAACTACAATACTTTAACCTGGGCGGATAGCGGGAATCGAACCCGCGTCTTCTCCTTGGCAAAGAGAAATTTTTACCATTCGACTATATCCGCATTTTTTTCGTTCTTGATACCTTGATACGAGGTGTCTGAATAATATTTATCCCTAGCTAGGCCCAGATACTCTGTTCAGGGCGATTCCAATTCAATTTACAATTTATATTAATAAAATAATAATATTAATTATATTCAATTTCAATTTCGAATATTTTTCTTCAATTTCAATTTCGAATA